>CM051365.1:18836128-18956946 GCA_028015245.1 Cardamine occulta
ACTCTCACACCGCGTTTCTTGGCTTGAGAGGAAGTTCGATCAAGCGCGGTCACGGATATATTGAAATTGTCAGAACTTCTGCAAGGAACGTGTATGATTTCAACTCCGTTTCGCCATTTAACATCCATATCGAATCTGCAGAAACAGGGCAGCCTTAAAAACTATAGGCTAAATGTTCCTGTACAGCTACAGAGTCAAGTAATGAACTGAAATCGTTACCCTGGAGAACACGGCGTTGGAACAAGGAAAGCGTTTCCAGAATCGGCTAAGCAGAAGGAAAGAATCTCTATAGCTGATGCTGCACCAGAGGTTAAAACTAACTGCAATGGATCAAAGGAAACAACGTCCTTGGTTGCTTCAGACATGAGCCTTGCCACAACCTGTGGAGTCCACAAACATCAGTCGAAGACTAAAGATACAAACGCAAAATCAGCTCAACAATTCTCAGGAAGATGTGTAATTTGAAAAGTTACATCTCCTTCTGGATGATTAAGGGTCACTGAAAAGTTGAAAACTTTAGGGTATAGCAGAAAATAACCATTTTGAGCTCCATAAGTCCATCAGAAGGATCGTAAGAAGCAATCTCATTGAAACTCAATCCAATTGAACTTTCATCCGAAACCCAATCCGAGATCAACTGTAAAACGAAGAAGACGAACATTAAATAAGACAAAAAATCATAGAACCCAAAAATATAAAAACGACAACCTTTTTTTTACCTTGTTCTGAGCTAGACCAAGCTCGATGATGCCTTACGGGTTACCCGACTCGTCATACGGATCCTCCACGACCCGTTTTAGTCCTACGTGATACGGCGAATCCCCACCTTTGAGTATACTATTCGCCCGACCCGAAACCGAAACGTGACCCCCGGAATTTCTCGGCGAGACCCGAGAGAGAGACCGAGACAACCTAGTAAGCCCCGACTGAGTCGGAATCGAGGAATCCGAGTTGTTGGGGTTCTGACCGGGGAGAGGAGGCAAAGTTCTGATTAGCCGGGTCGGGTTCGTCTCTACGGTTACGTTTCAGGTAAAATTGAAGGAAGTAAAAAAAAAGCACAAGGAATTACAGAGCCCAAGACTAGACCACCACGGCCTTGAACCACTCCTTGTAAAGGCACGATCACTCTCATGACGGTTGTTCCTCCTCCGCCACCGCTTCCGACGGATGTCTTTGAATCAGGTGTAGCGTTCCTGTTCCGGTATATTCCGGTACGGGTCATTATACCCAATTCATGTGAACGGAGCTTTGAGTGGTTGTTATATCCGGGTCAGCAGCGAACTAAATAAATGAATAAATACAAGGATTTGATTTGATTTAATTTTCTATACGACTTTCTGATGTCTGGTTTGGAATTTTTTGGTGGTGGCATTGATCCGTTTCCTAGTTCAAAGGTTTAGATTTTGGTCGTTGAGATTTTTTGGAGGGAGGATTAAGTGTAAATTACCCTTAGTTTCTCAATAGATTCTATAATAAATTTCTGATATAAACTTCCTCTAAATTGCAGACTTTGCACTAGTACCAAATGTCTCTGTCTTTTTGATTGTTCTCCGCCACCACAAGTTACAGTGACCCGCATCAGATATACATAACTTTTTATCTTCCCAATTTATTCAGAAAAGTGAAGGAAAAATCATTTTCTAAAGATGTTGTTCGAGATTGGATCCAAGTTTTTAAAAAACCGGGCCTTTAGTTTACTATTTTAAATAGTTGAGATTTTAATTTTGAATCAGGCCTGGCCTATTAAGCTCCAAGTAGTTATATTTTTTTGGCTTCGAAAACCTCCGACTCCGAAACTCTCTAAACGGGTGCGTTTTTGATTATTTAAATTGATGCGTTTTAATAGTTTACCTTTTAATCTAAAAAACGCCGCCGTTTTAGGATGTTTTACTGTCATGAGAGAGACGGCATAAATTAAGTCGGAAGCCCCCACGGTGTCCTTTCGTGTAGCTCTCCATCACATTTCAGAAACCGGGACCGACTTCTCCTGGTCGCCGATCAGATCTCCGACGAAGGTAACGATTCCGATTGTTGTAACCAATGCAGAAATCCTTCTTGTGAAAGTTTGAGAGACCTAATGAACTTGTAAATTCCTGAGTGTTTTTTCTGATGCTTTAAACATCATCATCGATTATGTCCCAATGTGTTCATTATACGATTTCAGAACCAGAATCGATCTCTCAGCTGTGAATTTTTGTTTTCGAGCTCAAACATCTGGATAATATTTTCAATTTTATAAGCATTTTTTTTGTTTGCAGTTTTAATTTAGGAGGAGGAAGAAATGGATCAAGGAAGGCAAGTATTCTCAGTTGATCTTCTTGAGAGATATGCCACAAAGAATCGTGGCATGATTACATGTATGGCTGCTGGAAATGATGTAATTGTCCTGGGAACAAGTAAAGGATGGATTATTCGCCATGATTTTGGACTTGGGAGTTCTTTTGGTATACTCATTTCCTAGTTTTTTTATTTCAGTGGTGAAAAGTTCAGTTTTTTGTGAGAAAAAAATGGACAATTTTTTTTTTGAATTATAGATACTGATCTTTCTATTGGTCGAACTGGGGAGCAATCGATTCACAAGGTTTTTGTTGATCCTGGTGGTAGCCATTGCATTGCTACTGTGACTGGTGTTGGAGGAGCTGAAACTTTTTATACTCATGCTAAGTGGCCTAAGCCTCGTGTGTTGAGCCGCTTGAAAGGTTTGGTGGTTAACGCTGTGGCTTGGAACAGACAACAGATAACTGAAGGTTATGCTTTGGTGTTATATGATGAGTTTTTTTTTGTTTTTTTGTTCGAACATGGATTGATATTGATTTGTTTTGTCTTTCTCTAAATGCAGTTTCTACTAAGGAGATCATTCTGGGAACTCAAGATGGTCAGCTATTTGAGATGGCTGTGGATGAGAAGGACAAGAGAGAAAAGTACATCAAGTTTTTGTTTGAGCTAGAAGAACTTCCGGAGGCCTTCATGGCTTTGCAGGTACTAACAGTTTATAATGAGTTGAAATTATGTGTTTCCTTCCATTGGATTTATTATTCCAATCACTTTCTTTTATTGAAACAAATGTGTAGATGGAAACAGCCAACATAAGCAGTGGGATGAGGTACTATGTGATGGCTGTAACTCCCACTAGACTCTACTCGTTCACCGGTATTGGAACATTAGAAGTAAGCTAAACTCTGTTCTGCTATGTGATGACTTATTTAGGAACAGTAAATGTTCATGATAAATCAACTTCTTATCATGAAAAGAAATGGTAGCATTAGAAGATTAAGTTTAAGGTCCATTATATATTGAACATGATCCAATTTATTCGCCAATGGTTGGGCTTCAAATGTCAAACATGATTGCTCCTCCTTTCAAATATAGCATCAAAATACCGGATCCAACGTCTTATTGTTTAGATCTTTGTTGCTTTCAAATCTATGATCTCTGGAAAATGTGGATTAGCTTTTCTTGCGGTCAATTTCTAACTACTAAGCAATTACTTCAGTCTGTTTTTGCTAGTTATAAAGAACGTGCAGTTCATTTTATGGAACTACCTGGTGAAATACCAAACAGGCAAGTGCTTGTGTTACCTAAGGCTCATTTTGCATATGAAAGAAATCACAAATTGTTACTCTGCTCTCTGAACGTATACTGTTTATCATCTTTCAGTGAACTACATTTCTTTATAAAGCAACGAAGAGCGGTGCATTTTGCTTGGCTTTCAGGAACAGGAATATATCATGGTGGCCTTAATTTTGGAGCTCAGCACAGGTAGAATGACTGTACAAATGTCCCTCTGAAATGATTGTTGGCATCTTTGTATCTGTTACCTTCTTTCATATTTTTTGGTTATTTCATTCTGTAATTAAATTAAAACTTGTTGGTAGTTATCCAAATGGTGATGAGAACTTTGTGGAGAACAAAGCACTCTTGGACTACTCAAAACTGAGTGATGGCACTGAAGCAGGCAAGCCTAGTTCGATGGCACTCTCTGAGTATCATTTCTTGCTTCTTATTGGGAATAAGGTTAAGGTATGTTTGGACTCATGAGGTTGATACATTCTGCGTGCATGTATTTAGTTTGTTCTGGCTACATATAAGTGTTTTGTTTAATTAGTGTGCTTACTTTCTGGTTTCTGCATTCCTTAAATGCGGGGGTAGGTTGTAAATCGGATAAGTGAACAAATCATTGAAGAGCTCCAGTTTGATATAACGGCAGATTCAGTTTCGAGGGGCATAATTGGCCTTTGCAGTGATGCCTCTGCTGGCCTTTTCTATGCATATGATCAAAATTCGATATTCCAGGTCTGTTTTGGTGTTGGCGTACTCGTTTATCTTTCTGCTTTCTTTATCTTCTGCTTACTTAGTAAAAATGCCTGAGTACATTTCTTTAATATCTTCTGCTTTCACTTCTCATTTTGGCCTTTGGATATCTTCTGTAGGTTTCTGTGATTGACGAAGGCCGAGATATGTGGAAGGTTTATCTAGACTTGAAAGTCTATGCTGCAGCTTTAGCGAACTGTCGTGACCCTCTCCAGAGAGACCAAGTTTATTTAGTTCAGGTGATTCCTTGATGTCATCGGTAAAGTTAATAGGCATTGCTTTTCATTTCATACGTGTTTATTTAGTTCAGGTGACACCTTGATATCATCGGTAAAGTTATTAAGCATTGCTTTTCATGTCATACGTGTCCATTCTGCAAATACTTTTATTGTCGTTTATTGCTGTTGCCTGCCTATAGACACTTGGCAGAAAGAATCTCTCTGGTTTGATTTTTTGTGTATTGGGCACCTTCTGTTGTAGGCAGAAGATGCATTCACCAACAAAGAATACCTACGAGCAGCATCATTCTACGCCAAAGTAATTTCTAGTTCCTCTGTTTTACTTCGTCCTTACATGATGTAATTCATTGTTGACGTGGTTAAATGTTTTCTTTGCAGATCAATTACGTAATATCTTTTGAGGAGGTCACTTTAAATTTTATCAGCATAAACGAACCGGTAAATATTTACATTTGTATCTTTTCTAGTTTTAATTACTATATAACATAAAAAAACTCATCACAAAACATCAAATCTCTGATCCAGTGCGTGCTGTCCAGGAAAGAACAGAGCGTTTCACATATGGGCTTGAATATTCACTGCCTTTTATTTGTGATTACAGGAAGCTTTGAGAACATTCCTGTTGCATAAGCTTGATAATTTTTCAAAGGATGATAAATGTCAAATAACAATGATATCAACATGGGCAACTGAGCTATATCTGGACAAGGTTTAGCTTTTGTTTTCTCTGCTCTTACTTCTTGTTAAACATATATTTGGCAATTTCCTTATGTTATCTATGTCTATTATTTCTTAATCTGGTGCCACAGTTCTACTTGATTTTGCCGCCTGTTTGCTTTCTGGGCTTTTGGATCTTATTTCTGTCTCACGTTTCTTGAATAAATTTAGATAAATCGGCTGCTTTTGGAAGATGACACTGCTATAGAGAATCGTAACTCGGAGTATCATTCAGTCATTCAAGAATTTCGTGCTTTCATGAGCGACTGCAAGGATGTATTGGATGAGGCAACCACAATGAAACTTCTGGAAAGGTAAATTCCACAAGTATCCCAGGCGATATATTAAATTCTATCTTTAAGCAAGTGAGCCTTTGGACCTCTATGATGATGTGTCTTATTTTCTGGAGTAAGCTATTCTCTTTAAGACTGTTTCAGAACATCTCCTAGGATACCTTGCTTGCAGGATGAGATGCCACCTTTCTTCTTCTTTTTTTATCTCTTTCTTTCTTCTCTTGTAGTTATGGTCGGGTTGAGGAATTGGTATATTTTGCAAACTTGAAGGAGCAATATGAAATTGTAGTTCATCATTATATTCAGGTGAAAGGCGTGACAAGTTTTCTTTTCCTGATTGATCCACTTGGATACATCTCTTACTTAAGCTTGTTCAGTCTACATTATGAGTTTTGTCTTTATCCATTAGCAAGGGGAAGCAAAGAAAGCATTGGAGGTGCTCCAAAAATCTTCAGTTTCAGATGAGCTTCAGGTGTGTATATAATAGCACTGAGATCTTGTTAAATTATGTAGTCTCCCAATCCTTGTTTTGTCCTGAAACTAGAATATATTTTGCACATTTCAGTATAAATTTGCTCCAGACCTTATTATGCTTGACGCGTATGAAACCGTGGAAGCATGGATGGCTAACAAAAACCTTAATCCAAGGAGATTAATTACTGCAATGATGCGATACTCAAGCGAACCTCATGCAAAGTAATGGCCCACTTCTCAACTATATGGTCATTCACACTGTGTTATCAATCTCGCCAATAATTCTTCAAATCAAAATGCAGGAACGAGACACATGAAGTGATAAAATATCTTGAATTTTGCGTCCACCGTTTGCATAACGAGGATCCAGGGATTCATAATCTACTTCTCTCATTATATGCCAAGCAGGTTTGGTTGGTTTCCATCAACAATTTTTCTTTGATTACTTATAGCTTTAGAGTCCTGTAATTAATCTGGGAAGCAACGTCTAGGGCTACTGTCTCTTTCCTCTTCTCCACTTGTAAGATTGTGACAAGAGGTTGCTAAAGTGATTTAAAATGGTTTTCTTTTTCTATATACAACTAGGAAGATGACAGTGCCCTCCTCCGTTTCCTGCAATGCAAATTTGGGAAAGGGAGAGAGAACGGTCCCGAATTTTTCTACGATCCCAAATATGCGTTGCGCCTGTGTCTCAAGGAAAAGAGAACCCGTGCCTGTGTCCATATATACAGCATGATGTCTATGCATGAAGAGGCAGTAGCCCTTGCTCTTCAGGTAATAATTCCTTTAGTATCAAAAATAAAGTATTCTTCATTTCTTTCTCCCATGCGAAATCTTTAGCTTATAACATATTTTAAAACAATTTTTTTACAGAAAGCCATATTTTATGATGCCAATGTGCTCTCTAAAAGTTTGGTTGACCATTTTAGTCTGAACTTTCTTTTGGTAGTGTTTGAAAACGGTTTCTGTTTTACAGATTGATCCAGAACTTGCTATGGCTGAGGCTGATAAGGTTGAAGATGATGAAGACTTGAGAAAGAAGCTGTGGCTGATGGTTGCAAAGCATGTCGTCAAGCAGGAAAAGGGAGCTAAAAGGGAAAACATAAGGAAAGCTATTGCCTTCCTCAAGGAAACTGATGGCCTTCTAAAGATTGAAGATATTTTGCCTTTCTTTCCGGACTTTGCCTTAATTGATGACTTCAAGGTTTGTCAACTTTTCCTCTTTTCCAGACACAAACACTATGTCTTGGGCCAAACAAGTAGCTTCTGCTCTATTGTTATTTTCTTCAATACCCTTGTGCAGGAAGCAATTTGCTCATCTCTCGAGGATTACAACAAGCAAATAGAACAATTGAAAGAGGAGATGAATGATGCCACACGTGGTGCAGATAACATTAGAAATGATATTAGTGCGCTAACTCAAAGATATGCTGTAATTGACCGCAATGAGGAATGCGGGGTATGATCATCCTAACATTGAATAGCCTATATATATATATAAGGAATCAATTTTTCCGAAGCACCAAATTCACCAGCACACCTTATCCTTTTCAATGTATTACCAGGTTTGTAAACGTAAAATCTTGATGATGACCGGGGATTTCAGAATGGCCCAGGGATATTCTTCAGCTGGACCATTGGCCCCTTTCTATGTCTTTCCTTGTGGGCACTCTTTCCATGCACAGTGCCTGATTACACACGTCACAAGCTGTGCACATGAAGAGCAAGTAAGTCTCGAACATGTTATGCCCTCTGTGTAGTAGATACTGAAAATTTTAGCTATATTCAGTTCTTCTAGAGTTTATGATATGATAAAAGTTCCATTGTTAAGATTTACTTTACCTGTAGCTTAGTTCTTAATTCTACTTGTACTACATAGATCTCTGGCTTCACTTTCCATGTTAAAATTTTGATTCCATTTTTGGAATTTGTTTTCCAACAATCTGTCTAGGCCGAGCATATACTCGATCTGCAGAAGCAGCTGACATTGCTTGGTAGTGAAACCCGGAGGGATATAAATGGTAATCGATCTGATGAAC
Source organism: Cardamine occulta (assembly GCA_028015245.1). NCBI lineage: Eukaryota > Viridiplantae > Streptophyta > Magnoliopsida > Brassicales > Brassicaceae > Cardamine > Cardamine occulta. The sequence goes on from CM051365.1 coordinate 18,844,202, forward strand.
CCATAACTAGCACAACTACTGCAGACAAGGTAGCAAAAACATTTATTTCATTTTTCCCTTTTTTTATTTAATCTTCTTAACACTTTTCTATGGCTTGACATATTTTCCTACTGTGAAACAGCTTCGATCAGAGCTAGATGATGCTATTGCTAGCGAATGCCCGTTCTGTGGAGAATTAATGATCAATGAGATCACTCTGCCTTTTATTAAACCTGAGGATTCACTAAATTCTGCTTCATGGGACCTCCGGCCACAGACCACCAACTTAGCAAACCAGAGGACCATTTCTTTGCCTGTTTGATTTATGTCACATTTCCTTGTCGTGTGATCTTTTTTTCAGCTGGATCTGGAGTGAATGTGATTTTGAGTGCTCTGTAATTGATGTAATATTATTAAACATGCTTATGGAGATACATACAATAAGCTTGCTCACCTACTTGTTTCTATATACCTAAATATTTTTCTTGACTATTATTACGATCTGAAAGATCCTTCTATTTCCATGATTTTGCATCAGTATGCGATTCTTCCTCGGCTTCAAAATCTTTTTCTGCAGATATTTTCTTCGCCAGAGCTTGCTTGGTCCAGCGCTTCAAGTCATAGGCTCTCTTGAAAGGCTTCTTCTCCTTGGTAAGTTTTCTCTTTGTAATGGCAATTGCAAGATCGTTTGGGAACAAAGTTCGCCAGACAAAGGCGTGCAGAAGCGTGGAGACAAACAAAAGGCATACCATCGCCGAGGAAATGAAGGAGAGAGTGAGTGCTAGAGCCCGGCTTGGGTACCCAGGTACTGCCTCTGCATACTTTATAGTTGCTACTGATGCTGTTGTCATAGGAAAAGTATATGACCACCATGCCACTGAGAACCTGCACAACCCCTTAGCCACTTAGTTGCATCAATACATTTCAACCGAGAAAATATAGAGACCAGAGATGGACTTACTTAAACCCAGTGAAGAAATTGATCCGCACTATAAGAGAAATGTATAGGAAGAGTGCAATGAAGAAGCAAGTTCTTGCACATCCGTCGAATTGGCCATAGATCGTGTACCAAGCAATACTTGCTGCTGATGGGGCAGCTATGAACATAGAGTAAACAGGGTGAAGCTCTTTGGGCAGTGCTTCACTTGTGGGAAGTCGTTGATAAAGTGTTACAAACACAACTAAGTAATGTGCAAAACCTACTGCCCATAGAAACTTAGCTACTTCGTGCCATCCAACTTTTGAAGCTAAGATGGCCCCAACAAAATTCCCTACAACAGAAAGATGAGAAGATGGGTTTGCGACTTTGCAGAGTCGCCTTCTCCCTCCCGAAAGCCATTGCCCGTAGATCTTTAGCTCAAGGAAGAAATATGGACCCATGAAAACACACAAAATGGCGGGATGGAGGTATTTTCCGTTTGATGAGAACTCGGGAGGTACGCTGATGGCTAGGAACATGCAAACCACCCAAGGAGCAAAGAAGAAGTTGACTCGAACCGGATGAAAATACTCTCTTTTGACAGCTTCAAAGTAGAAGATGCATTTGAGTATGTAAGTGAAGGAGACAGAGACTAACGCTACTACTGACAATAGCCATACAACTAGGTTGATCAATGGTGTGACGTGTAAGTAGTCTGTAGCGGGACTTTTCGCTAGGGCAAGCCACAAGACAGCTTGACTACTAAGTCCTAAACAGATACCGTAGCATCCAATCGGGAACCTTAGAAGAAAAGGCCATTGCTCTTCTTTTGGAAGCAGAATATCTTCATTGTCCTGCAAGAGAATACAATAGGAACTAAGTCAACTAACAAATTAAGCTTTGAAGAGAGAAGAAGAATTGTTAGTTGTTAGTTGTTAGGACCAAATTAACCTTTGAAGAAGACGAAGAAGAGTTGTTAGTTGTTACCTTGACTTCATCTAATTCAGGTCCTCTCAGAGCTGCAAAGTATCTTCCTGCAGAAACATTTTCGTTTACAGATTCATTTTTGATCTCACCATCTTCATTTCTTAAAGAATTCTCAATGTCTCTCTCCCTTATTACAGAAGGCAACAAAGAGTTTTGTTTGCTGAGCGTTGATTTGGTCCTAAAGATACTGAAATCAGCTTTCCGACCATCTCCACCGTTGATGATTCCGCCTGATTCAAACCCGCCAAAGCTACGACCACTTCTTGGTAAACTCTTTTTGTCATCTCTTCCTCTAGATTCTCTGTTGAGTACTGAGAAACCCGTCTCTAGCGAAACTTGTCTGCTGAAACCTCGGTATGGTCTTTGTCTCCCTCGGTTCGGTCCTCTGTAACTGGAGAATCTCTTGTTGTTCTCTTGCTGTTTTGGTTCTTGCTCTGTTTCCTCTTCTGGTACAACTTCATTGAGATCGGCGAAATTGGAATGAGAGATTGATTGTTTCCTCTCCATTGATCAGAGCAATATGATGATATGCGAAATGCAGAAGAAGATATTTCTTTTCTCGTATGCAGAGGAAACATGTTGATGTATATAGAAAGATGCGGTTAAGGAGAAGAAATAAATCACGAGAAATCTTGGTGAATGGTGTGATTTATGGTGTATGTGAACCAATACTTTCCCGGAAAGTTTCTTAGGTTTCTCGTGAAAGTATTTCGATCCGAACAACTTGGAAAAGAGAGAAAAAAGGCCGTTCCATTAGTCACGAGACTATAAAGCAAACCAAGATCAAATTGCCTTTTGCTTGTTTGCTCTCTTCCGGCCTACAAAACAAAATTTTAGTCGGTTTAGTTGGACCGGTTCGGTTTAGTTGATTCTATTTATTTTGCTTCTGTTGTTTGAGTCTACACTTTAAAATTGGTTGAAAGCATCAGTTATATTAGGTTATAAAATTGAAATGAAAAGTTTGTTCTTTATGGATTTCAAAACCAAAATTATTCATTACCAATGTCTAAATCATCATTTATTTTTACCTTTCACCTTACCCATTCTGACTTAATTTGGATGATGATAAAGACCACACTAGTAAAAATGATTAAGTGAGACATTGTTGTTTAACTTACATTTAAAACGGTGACAAATACTATTTAAAAGTAACTACTAGTTACAGTTACAAACACAATAACCTAATGCTGGTATACGTTTTTTTTTTCCTACAACGCATACATGCACTCTGAATTTAAATTTAAACAATAACATTAATATAAACAAGTTGACTATATTATATATAACATTTTGGGAAAGGGATTGAAAGAGTGGAGCAACCAAATATATGTGAAGAAGTAAGAATAGCATATATTCTTAAATCTTCTTTCGTTTTTTTTCATGAATTTGGTCCCTTCTTTGCTTTACTTTTCCCTTTATCCAAACCAAAATCTTTGAATAAACGAGACACAAAATAATACAAAAGTGATAATAAATCAATTCACAGCCTCGCATGGATTAAAGACAAACTCACATAAGCTGCCATTATCTCTCCCCCCCCCCCCCCCCCCATCTTATGTTATTTTTACACCTTTTTCCATTAAGATATAAAAACATAAGTTCTGAACAAAATTTGGTCTTCCAACCAACATGTTATATTTATACATATTTTCCAACCAACACGTTAGATCTATACATATATGCAAATGCAACTATAAAAATGAGACCACAGCAACTTGGACTTATTTATTCTATATGAAATGGAGCATATATATGACAGGGATATTAATAACATAGAAGCCTAAATTATTTAGTAGTGTAACCACCTTAAAAGGTTATATTCGAACACACCTTGACAAGTAAGTCTAATGATAAATTTAACCTGCATTAGCTAACACATCAACATCTTATCAAACCTATTTAATACTGATTAGATTTTGGATGCCATGTTTGGTTCAGCTGATTACTTGATTCTTCAATAATAGTAAACAATAAAAATTATACATATATGTATGCTAAGACTTAGGAGTAGAATATTATATTTAGTAAAAAATAGTTATAAAAATAGTTTCTGACGAAAATATAATTAAATATTCGAATAAAAAACCTAACAGTTTTAACAAAGAAACAGTTTTAACAAAGAACAAAGTTCTAAGCTAAGATTAATAGTTTTAAGATCAAAATAATAATTCTAAATCATTATAAGAATACAAAAAATGTATGATAAATATGTTGCAAGTGAATTAATGAGCAAGTTGCCAAAACTAAAAAGAGCAAGTTGCCAAAAATAAAAGTAATAATATGCAAATTTAACCAACCAGATGAAAGTGCGATTTCGCCTAACAGAAGAAATCAAATCATTGAAATCAGAAATGGAAAGAAATTTATTAATTTAACTTTTTCCTCACTATATAGTTTCGATAATCTTGGTAAGACAAACTATAAAGCTTAAATTGAAAGAAAGAAAGAAAGATACAATCTTATTTCTTTTGGTTCTGCCCCCTACTTTTTTACTTTTGTTACATATATATATATATATATTCCTCTTTTTTCATTTCTTAATTTTCCCCCCCAATATCAACCATTTACAATTAAATTGATTTCCCCCTCCCAAAACGAACCAAACCGGTTCAAAACAATAGCAGAATTCCAAAGAATCAATAGACTAAACCGAACAAAATAAAAGTAAAAAATTAAAAATTACTTCACCGGTTCAAATCCAATATCTTCCTCTTCCCACTTTCACTTTTGGTTAAGCAATTTGGATCTCTTCCTAGCTTCGCTATAGAGAACCACACCCATAATCGTGACACCAAATCCAGCAATTCCCATCACTGTCACCGGATTCCTAAATATCAGAACCGAAACTCCGGCAGCCACCGCGGCTTTTCCGTTGCCCAAAACCTGCAAAGTGAGAGCACTTGTGTGCTTTGTCACCAAGAAATTCGTCAAATTTACTAAATATGCCACTGTCGCATTCCCGGCGAGCAAGAAGATGATCAATGGATCCGACCTCGCCTTTTCAATCAAGACTCTTAATACGTTTCCTTCGATGTAAAGTGTAAATGGTAATAAGATACAAGCTGCCATTGGAGCCATGTAGAGCAGAAGATTCATTGAATGTAGCTTCTCCGATTCCGACGTCAGAATAATCCCCTGCAATGTACACAAAATTCGGTTCAAATAAACCAAACCGAGAATTAAAACCGGATTCAAACTCAATTCCTTCTGATTGAAGTGAGATCCAAACTAGATTCAATTATACCGATGAAAAACCTGGATTGGAATCCGAATTCATCTGTCTATTTACTCAGTTTAAATGATATTGGATTGAATTTCAGACAGAGACTGAACTAAACCAGACTCAATTCAGTTTTAAGAACAAAAACCGGATTGGAATTCGAACATTTCTTCCAGATTTGTAGGAATAAAACTGAATCCGGACAGATTCAGTAGATTTGTAATAAAAATCAATTTCGGTTTCTGTTGGTACTAAACCGGAATATGAAGGAAACTGAACCGAGTACGGTTAATAATACCTGAACGACGGATTTGAGAGCTCTACCGGCGGTGGAAGCGACGCAAATGAGGAAACCAAAGAGATGAAAAGACGGTTCGGAGTTAGAAGCGAGGACGATGCCGGAGACGACGGGAAGGAGAGCTAAGTAAACTTCAGTGGACTCAGTTTTACAGGTAATGACGAAAGAGAAGACGGCGGTGAAGAAAGGCGTGGTGGCTCCGATAGCTTGATTGAAAGAGACAGGGATGTAACGAAGCGAAGTATTGCCGCACACGACAGAGAGGCAAAAGATCGCTGAGAGGGAAAGGATCTTCAAGAACTGACGGCGTGAGAGAATGTGCTGACGTGGCACGATTCCGGCGACGTTGATTACGGCGGAGCTGTAGGCGGCGCAGGATAGCATATGTGTCATGGTGAGGAAGATTGGGTAGCGGAAACCGTAGTAGAAGAGTAGGTATTTGTTTAAGAGGAGGACTCCTATGTTTGAGCCGAACCAGGCGGCGATAATCACCGCCGTGAGGATTGTTGGAGATACGGTGGGTGAGGAGAGGAAGAAGGGTTTTCCGATGGAGGAAGCGGAGGAGTGAGGAGGTGTTCCAGGGATGTCGACGACTGTTGGTGCGGCGGCTGCGGCGGCGTCGAATCTTGGATTGCTCATCCGCCGCGTCGTCCATGATTGAGCTTCAACCATTTTTGTTAGGGGCAAAATGGGAATAATAAGGTTGTCTCTCTTTCTTCTGCTAGAAAGAGGTAGAGAGATAAAGTGTGAGGTTTTATCTTTTTTGAGAAGTTTGAGATCTGAAAGGAAAGAAGGAAGATGATGAATCGGACGGTGGAGATTCAGATTTAGAGGTAAAGGTTTCGGGTGATATCAGCCGTTGGATCTGATAGTTGGAGGGAATTCTTTTATTCTTATATTTAAAAAAAAAAACAAATCTAACGAAGTTAATTTTAAGATTCGAAGTCTTGTGTTCGGAGACTAAGCATGAGTCAGAAGTGTCGGTAGTAGGTCCACATTTGAGATCCAACGGAAGCAATCCTCTACAACGCAGCCCAATTACGTACTACTACAATTATTAGCCTCTCCTTTCAAGTTTTGCTTTAAACTTTTAATAATTGTCCCTAATACAATACTAGCATTATTTATTCTAAAAGCCTAACATATACTACTACATTCTAGAACACACAAAAGTATAAAAAGAAATCAACAACAAAGATTACAGCAAAACAAATGGTGTAAAGTATATAGGATTAATTGAAACATGTGAACCAAACGCATCAGTGTTGACATAATGGATAAACAAAAACAAAATTAAATGTAGTGAAGAACGTTTGTCTTTTGGGTTTAAGTGGTTCAATCTTAGGTTTCGGTTTAGTTTTTGGTCTGGGGTTTTCGGTTTTTGTTTAAGATAACTCTGTCCTAATATTTTACCATTTGTCCAGAAAAAAATAATTGTCATTTCAGTGTTTTATTTTTTTTATTATGTTATTAAACACTATGTATTTCTATACTATTATTTTGAACAATGTTAATAGCAAAATAACCAATTGTGATGTGACATATGACAGAAAATATTATTATATTTTAATTTAATTAATTAATTAATATTCTAATATTTTGAAATATATTTTAAGATCCGTTTGTTACAATTATGTAACAAACTTTCTCAAAATATATAAGATTTCGTTTTTTAAGAAAATAAATATTAAATAGATTTTAACAATTATAATTGTGATACTATATGTGGATGAAATTAAATAATTAACACCAAAATCATGATGAGATAAATAAAATAATAAATTTATGTAATAATACTCTTTTAGCTATATACAAATATATTCTCCAAAAAATTTAGTATTTCAAATAGTTTATCATTTTTCTGATTTTGTTCTTAATTAAATTACATATTTTACTAATATTTTTTATTTGCTCAATACCGGTCTTAGCCCACATAAAAAAAAATATTATCTTAATTTACATGATGCATAAGTTTTAAAGTTTTTATAATTTGTATCCTCTGTTAATACAAACTACAATATCATTGCTATATTTATAATAGTAAATCATATTATACATATATTTATATTAGTAATTTTAATTAATACAACACAATCATATATAATAATAATAATAAATAAAATAAAATATTAACAACATAAAATAAATCTAATCTAAAACACTAATAATAATCTATAATTATATAAACTAAGTACGAAGTACACAGCGCGGACTGTATACAGTGTTTATGTAAAATTTGAGTTTCATTACACATATATTTTAGTTATGATATTTTTTCTTTCAATTATGAGTCAATGAACCATACATATAAATCATAAGATTTTCTACCATTTTTGTGGTCAACAAGTTTGGTCTTTAACTATTTATAAATATATGTTTAGATTTTTGTTGTTGTCGAATATGTATTAGATTTGAAAGCATACTCCTACATGTTAAATTATTTGCATTTGACCATAGTGCATTTTAATAAATGTTGTCACAAATACCAAAATCAAATCAGATCTGTGAAGTAATAGCGTGATTTTCTTTTCTATTAGCATTAATCACGCATTGAGTTTATCATTAAAAATGACTCAATCTGTGATCTAAATATGTATGTATGTTGACGACCAAAAAAAATGTATGTATGTATCTATGTATGTACATATATATACACATGTCATGTGCCACATGATATCTTTTAGTTTATCTAGTTACAAACTTACAATTAGTCACTAGAAGTTCCAACCAATTATGGTAAAACTAAAATTTAATAAGATATAATTTCAGAAAAGGAAACTTGGCCACTAGAATGCAATATTCTTCGCAGAATTAAATGCTATTTTCTGCAAAATATTTTCTTTATTGCATTCTATAGGCTATTGTATGTTAGGATTACATTTTCATCACTTAGCCATTTTGCCAACTCCAACTGATCATGCATGCGATTGCTAATTTCCAAGTTAATAATTTTATAAGGTGACTAGATATCACTTTTCCTTCAAAAACAAACGAAAAAAGTAACAACTTGCCACCTCGTGGATTTAACCGAAATATCCTTCATGCGAAAGAAAACAAGATGGAGAATAAACTGATAGTTTTTTTCTTTTGGAATTATAATAAACTAATAGTTGCCTTAATCGATTACAAAACGAGAACTTTTTTGGTTTTGTACAAAACAAGATATTGTTCGTTGAGAAAAAAATAAAAAAATTGTCCCACATTGAGAAGGAATCCAAATACGAAAGGTGAAACACATTAATCATGATTTCTTTTTTTGTATTATACGATATGATCCGAAGTTAAATGTCCATTTTTAGGACGACCAGCTATCAATAAAATCATTTTCTTGTTATCATATTGGTCCATACCGGGCACGATTAAACCAAAACGAAATTAAACTGTATTTCTCATTAATTAACAAATGAATGTACAGATGGGAGTTCTTATATAAGATATAGTTGTGTAAATAACCTCTAACAAATTTCAAAAAAGAAAAAACCTCTAACAAACTACCACTAATAAACATTTTCTGATCGCACATACTTGTTTCTATATATGGAGATAAGATCTCAATTTATGTGGTTATAGACAGAATACATAGAATAGAGAATTCTGGAAAACAGTTGTCTATAAATATTTGACATATGTAATCAAGGTATTTAATACTTATATACGAGAGTGTGAAAGAGAAAAGAGCTATCTTTACTTAGAAGGACCAACAAACTTTATCGGTCTCTTTTTGCATTCCATAAATAGTGAAGTGTCTCCTTTAGTAAATTGGCTTGAGACAAAATCCAATGAATGATGACAAATGATTACACCACGTCAAGAAAACTTAGAATGACGGATGCCTACGTATATATTTATGACAACAAATCAACTAACTAGCTAATTTTTTTTATATACAGTAATAAAACTATATAAATAAGTACGCATTGACCTTTACCATAAAAGTATGTATTGTCTCAGTAATGGAAATCACAGAATTACACAGAATGTTTAAAGTTTGATCACAACTTTTTCTGACTAAATTTTGAAGTTTTTATATTACTAGCAAGTAAAATGTTTTAGATAGAAAAATAAAATAGAGTAACATATTATATGATAATTTATCTCTGAAAATGTGGGATATTATGATTGAAGACTAGAATATTTGTAGCACATCACATGTTCTTGGTATTCAGAGTTCTATGATTTATAAATACTTCTAACGTTTATCTAAAACAATAAATTATGTGGGCCAGAATATTGTAGGAACCATTTGTTTCCATGTGCCACCCAATTTTAGTGGGCCCAAAAATAGTGGAACTTAAGTCTACTGCTAATTGCATGGGGCCGTAAAAAAATTGACAACGAAACATTATTTAAAACAGTTGGTCTGTTTAATAAAAAGCATACAATGAAAATGGCTTCGCCCGGGTTCGAACCGGAGACCTTCAGTGTGTTAGACTGACGTGATAACCAACTACACCACGAAACCTATTGATCACTACTAAGTCCATTCACAATATATACTGTTCAAAATCTGATATATGACCTAAATTCTTTTTTTTTTTTTTGAAAAAGATTTTCTGTTGAAATGCTATGGAGTCGTTACAAGATGATGAAAATATAAAGAAAAGAACTCCTCTTAAGCGAATTTAAACTAACCAAGAAGTCAAAGAGAAAGAAAATGATACAATAAAAGGATATGTGGGATTAGTGGAAGCACGAGAATGATGAAAGAAGCGAAGAATGGTGAAATAACTCCTCCAAAGATGAGCGGCGGCTATGAATTGAGAAGGCGAAGGCATGAGACTATCTAGAGTGTCGAGGGTCATCTAGCCGAGAAGAACCCACTAACCTCAAACATAGCACAACCCTAGAAACTTAACAATCCTCACAAACCTCTAAAGCTTCCAGAGCACCAACAAACACCACGGAACAGAGCTTGCCCGTAAGGGGTACCAAACCCATAATCCCAAATTGAGACCCTTGACTTGACTTTAGTTCAGAAGCTAGCCACCATCCACAACTATGAAATAGCCAAGAAGACCCAAGCAAACCCAAGAGGGAGAGAACCAAACCCATCTGGAGACAAGGGTAAACAAACCAGAAAGGGCTGAGGTAACATCACAACAAGGAGAGCAAGAGGAAGGAGGTGCAAACCTAGTAGTGAGCCACAGCAAACCAAAGCCACAGACCGCTGCAAACACAACCGAAGGATCGGAGGCAACCTCAAAGATAACTAACTTGGTTGAGATAGAGAAACCTTGCACCATACGAGATCGTAGGAGGGAAGCTTCTAAAACAGCGAGGCTTGAGAAGAGAAAGAGAGCCCACATCGAAACAGAACCAACCCTCAGACGAGACTACAGTTACAGCAGAGGAGCCACCAGAAGAAACGCAGAGGAAGAAGAAGAAGAACCTTCACGGAACCACAGAGAGGCAACTCACGGAGCAAGACCCGACTACAACAGACAAGAAACACGGGCCAAACTAGACTAAAACGGAATGCATAAACAGGGATACACACAATCCATCGCAGAAGAGCCAACAAGCACAAGATAAGCGACTAACCTAAGCTAATCGAAACCGAGGAAACGCTACCTAACTCAACCAAAGAGATATGACCTTAATTTGAACAAGTCTGGTCTTTTTCTTCCACTAATCGCAGTATTAAACCGTACACACTACACACAATGTTTGGTACCTTGGTATAATACAAATAACTTGTGTTTTGTTTCAAGACAAACCTCAAATTTAAATTGTTCTAAAGCAAGTTCTCAGTTGATACAAAACGTAAGTTATTATCAGTTTATTGTTGTTATTATACCTTACTGGTCACGAAATCGCTGTTTGTAGCTTCCCATATGACAGTACCATCACAAGTACAAAGCTTTTTGTAGTTTTCTCCAACTCCTGCACTTCTAGCGATCACTGCAGCGGTCAATCCCGGGGCCGACTTATTATCCTCAGTCTTGTACACCACGACGGCTCTTCCGATAAGATCCACAACCTTGAGTTTCTCTTTCTTTCCAGAGTAAAAGGCTTCTCCATTTTGGTCTGCCTCTAGTGTTCCCAGGTCTCCCAATGGCTGACAGAAGATAAAGAAAACTGAGATGGTTTTGAAGTTTTTACATCATTGTGATGATATTTGATTGTTTTTAGAGTGAGCTTGACTGACCTCTGTGCCAGTATGATCTTGCAATGGATTGTACAAGTTTCCGGTGCTGGCTGCTCCCTTTGTGAGATCTCCATACTCGTTGATACACCAGCTGTGGGTTCCGGGATACAAACCGGTAAAGTTGGCTTCGATTCTTGCAAGTTCCATACTGACTTGAACAAATCGGACCACCCCAAAGATGTCAGGGCCTTTGAATTCCGCTACTGCAGCTGAGACTAAGAAATCTGCCAAACATATCACAACGAAAAAGTAGCAAATGAGAAAAAGAGCACAGGACGTGAAATTGAGACGTTAAATCCCCAAATTCAATACTGCCTAATGAATCAGAATACGGAAAAGTAAAGGCAGTTTATCAGAGAGTGATTCAAAGGTCAAAATTTGTTCGAATGTAAATCTTCTTAGATCGTTTAATAAAGTCTTGAACTTCACTTAAAACCAATCTAACTCCTACATGTCCTATGAGCTGAGAAAAGATATCTTCTTTCTTCTGACAATCATAATTTTCTTTAAAAACAAAAAGAGGAGATATCTAACCTTGAGGAACACCTTGACCAATTAAACGAGCTTTTCGACCGGTTTGCTCCAAAGCTTGGGTCATAGCCTTAACAGGGGAAGATCCAAGTATCCTCACAACTTGATTGGACAAATCCACCTCCACGTTTTCAATCCCTTTTAAGATCAAATTTTCCATTACACATGATGATAAAGCAGCAACAACAGAGTAAATCATAACCAAAACACAAGACAAAATAAACTTGTTTTTTTTTTCCTAATACCTTCAATGGTTTCTAATTTGTTCTTCACGGCGTTAACACAACCCTCACATTTCATATCTACCATAAACTCAGTCTGGGAACAACAACACAGCATAAGTTCTCAGAAACTCAAATCCGTAATTGTTTGTATAAATTGATCAGGAAAGATAAGGACTTACAAGGAGCTGAGGCATGACTCGATCCTCCTGCAAATCGAATTTTATAATTAAAGACTACAACCATCGAATAAGGAAAGTGGGAAAAAGCTAAAATTGGAAATAGGGTAATTAAAAAGTTTAAGTATTTTGACCAAACCTGAGGGATATTACGATCAGAAGTGAGAACTGTCGTCATGGGCGGGCTAGCGGAGCTTCGTGAAAGTCCCAAGCGACGTGGAGATGATTGGGAAAGGAAGGAGAAATTGAGAGACTGAGATTTTGGGTTGGTAGAGGAAGAAGAAGAAGAGGAGAACGCGATCGCGATTGGAATCGCAGACGCGGCGATTACGGCGGCTGAAGTCGTTGCCACTGACCTCAGAATTGATGCCATTTCCTTGCTTCTTCAGATTTTACGGCTTTTATTTCCGACCCTTGACAAGTCCCAACCTTTAAATTTTTTTTTTTTATATTTAGTTTTTTAAAACAGAATAAATAGGTGACATTTTGTTTTAACGTCATAAATCGGTGAATTTGGCTTCCTAGATAATCATAATTATTGGAAATACTACCTTTGGTAAAAAAGAATGTTAAATAACTTGTACTTTTCGTCAAAAAAACAACGTATATTTTCAGGCGAAATGAACAGAAACTATGTAAAAACAATTATTGAAATAATCAGGTTTCTTTCTTTAACATGATGTTTGATAAAATATTACAATTTTCCAAATAAACAAAACGTTTTTCATCTAATTTGTGAACAAATCAATGTAATCATGTTAATCGTTGGTTAGTGTTATTGATACAAAAGTAGCAGATACCTTTTTTAAAAAAAAAATTGTTTTAACATTTTTAGGCAAAACCAGGAGGGAGTTCAGGGTCTTCTTCATCACTACATGCTTCTCCTTTGCTTTCTTCTACAGATCCGTGAATCAGCTCTTGCTTCTGTTTACTCACTGGACAAGACGAGGTTTCACCTCCCGGGACTGGTGTTTGAATTTTATGTTCGGATGGTCTGCAATTCTTGCCTCCCGGGTTAGATAATGTAGCGTAGACTGATTCCACGGTTTCTCTGATTTCATTCTTCATCCCATCCTCTGATCTTATTATCCCCCACAATCCATCTGAGAGCTGGCTCCGCATCTTGCTCCTACAAAGAAAAAGATCCAAACTTTTTAGTAATGCTTGTCATAACCAGTTACAGCAACAAGAGTCAGCTGAATAGAAGGAACTCCCACTCTTAACTTACCCGACTTCTTCGAATATCGCATCAGAGAGTTGCCTTGCTTTCATATTTTGAGCACCCGGCCGATTCAACGCTGTAGACTCCTTGACAACTGATATCATGTTGTTTCGTAATTCCTCCTGCAATCCAGTTAGTCAGAAACATGTAACACATGCTGTCCAGGAGAACAAAAGCTCGATATGTTTATCAACACTGTTAAAAAAACAATCCTTGTTGCCTCACATTAACTTCTCCTGCTTAGAAGTAACATTCTGTCTTATCTAAAACTCTACCAAGTTGCGCCATTTAATGGATCAATGTATAGAATTATCAAAGTTAATGAACAATATATCATCTACCAGTAACTTGACTAACCAATTCACAATAAGTAATACTGAAAACTACCAGGAAAATCAGCCATAGCTGTGATCTAACACCAATAAGAAAACTCTTTGATTCAGCTAAGATCAACTTAAGTGAAAAACACAGAGGTAACTTCAAGACATTTTGGTAAACTCTCCAAATCATCATTGGTTTACTTACTGATAAACGTTTCTAAAGCAACTTCAGACACACTTATCCCAAATCAATCACCAAACTTTCCGCTTTATTCAAGTCAAATTCACTACAGATTCCATGAATCGATCAAATTGAGGCAAAGAAGATTCCAATTTTCTGTTTGTCAGCAATCAAAATCGAGTGAATCATTATTAAGCCACGAAGGTATTGGGAATCGAGAAAGAGAAAGAGGGGTTACGTTATCCTTGAGGCGGCGTATGATTTTGAGGCGAAGACGATCAAAATCTCCGTCGTCTTTAAGCTTTTCTACAACTTCCTCTTTGCTTACCTTCCTCGCCATCGCCATCTCGCACTGTTCCTTCCTCGGCATTTCTAATTTTTTTTCTTTTATTTTGATATAGTTGGTTGCAATAATCAATAAATAAGTTTTTTTGTGTGTGTGTGTGGTCATGAGAGCATCATTATTGCAAGTTTCTAGTGGGGTTCTTAACCTAAAAAATAAATAAAATAATTATGAATAGTGTAAGAACCGTTTCTTAAATAAGAACTTTAAGAACCGGTTCTTAAGAAGGTTCTTACATTGTTTTAGCCATATGTCAACCCGTAATTTGTCTGATTTTTTTTTTGCCAATTTTTTTTTGCTATAATTTTTTTTACCTGCTTTTTTTTTTTTTTTTACTTTTTCTTAACTTTAACTTTAAATAAAAGTTAATTTTTTTAAAAACTTTTTCTTAAGTTCAACTTTAAAATTCTAAACATCTTTTACATATTAATGAATTGGAATCGTTTGGTGGATGAATAGAAGGCGATTCATAGACAAGATCAGAAAAAAACTCAAATTGAGCATTCTTTTGTATTTTTTTTTCAAAATCTATGTTTAAAATGTTATGTTTTTCTTTCAACTATGTTTAATTAAAAAAATAAACTCTATTTAAAATAAAACAAAAAAAGTTATTTTTTTTTTAAGAACCCCTAATGGGTTTCTACCAATAAAGCAGCAAAAATAAAAGTTTCTAAACAGAGTTTCTTAACTTCAAAATTATAATAAAATATTATTTAAGAAACTCAAATGAGTTTCTCCAATAATGATGATCTAAGACTCGTAACAATGAGTTCGAGGCAGTAATTTCACTGCATGTAGTTTTATTTTATTTTATTTTAAGAAGACTATCGCTATATTTTTTTGTTTTATTTTAAACGGTTGTTTACATTCCATAATTTCTAAACGTTGATATGATATTTGTGATGGATCCACAAGGACCACAAACATAGCATTTAAGATTTTGATTAAATGAAGAGTAAATTGTCTAAAGTTAATAATTATCTAAAAGAATGAAATTGCTTAAATTCATCTAAAATTAACTAATATATATATTTGTTTCTTTTAATTATTATTTTTTAAATAATAAATCAATTTGTTCCAAATAATAGATTTTATTGGTGACGAAAAATAATTTTAAAATTAATTAAACAATACTAATAAACGATATAAGAATATTTAGAAATAACGGTAAAATAACGAGAAAAATAATCATAAGAACATCATTAATTGTAGAATCCCTCATGCTGAAAATTTGTAAAATAGTTTTTAAATAAGAATTTTAAAATTTCTTATCTCCTCATAACAAAATTTTTTATAATAATTATCATTATTTGTTATTATAAAAGTTTAAGAACCACCTCCAAAAACTTCCAAAAATCTCCAATGGTCTAAGAACCATATTACCTAACAGTCATGCTACGAAAATCATAAGCGCCGAACTGTCTTATTAATATTTTACAGTTAATTATTATTATGCTTAACTTAAGTTGACTAATACTAATATATTGTTGGTTAGTACAAATAAACCCGAGAGGAGACTCAGATGACATCATCAATGACAGAATCTTCAGATCCTCCGCTTGTCCTCCTTCACCGGCCACCGTCTTTCAATTATTTAGACGAGATTCTGAGTCGTGACTTCCGGATTCTCAACACTGACACCTCATCGGAACCACTCCCGATCTTCCTCTCCCGTCACGCCGCCTCAATCAGAGCCATCGTCAGCGTCGGCAGGCTTTCGATAACCTCTGAACTCATCTCCCACCTTCCTTCTCTCCAGATTCTCGTCTGCACCAGCGTCGGCATCGATCACGTCGATCTCGCTGAGTGTAAGCGTCGAGGCATCGCTGTCACGAACGCTGGCAATGCGTTTTCTGATGACGTGGCCGATTTCGCCGTCGGCTTGCTTATAAGCGTCCTCCGTCGTATTCCGGCCGCCGATCGTTACGTCCGGTCTGGTAATTGGGAGAAACTGGGGGATTTTCAACTAGGCTCCAAGGTTTGTTCAAAATCAAACTCTACATTTTCGAATCTGATGTAACTGTATCAGAATCCTTTAGGACCACTCAAAGCTATTGATTAAAGCCATTTGATTTCTCTCTGTTTCGTTTGAATTGGGGAAAATATGTTGGAAAGATGAAAACTTTTTCTGTGGATTTTGTTATGCTTAGTAATTGTCATCTGTCTTGTTGCAGGTAAGTGGAAAGCGAGTTGGGATAGTTGGATTAGGGAGTATTGGATCCTTTATTGCCAAAAGACTCGAACCCTTTGGTTGCATTATCTCTTACAACTCAAGAAGTCAGAAACAGAGCATTCCTTACCAATACTACCCTGACATTCTCTCCTTAGCAGCCAACAATGATGTTCTCGTCCTCTGTTGCTCTCTGACAGACCAAACGCACCACATTGTTAACAGAGAAGTGATGGAGTCTCTTGGTAAGGATGGGGTTATTATCAATGTGGGACGAGGGAAGTTGATTGATGAGAAGGAGATGGTCAAGTGTCTGATTGAAGGTGTGATTGGTGGTACCGGTTTAGATGTGTTTGAGGGTGAACCAGAAGTTCCTGAGGTGTTGTTTGGTTTGAATAATGTTGTGTTGTCTCCACATGCTGCTGTGGCCACGCCAGGGTCTTTGAACAATGTTGCAGAGGTCACTTTGGCTAACTTGAAGGCGTTTTTCTCGAACCAGCCTTTGATTTCCCCGGTTCAATTGGATTGAGAAGAGCGTCCGGTTTAATCAAACTGGCTGATAAATAATCAGTCTACTGTTAATTAACCAATTAACAAAATAAAATAAAACTGAAGTCATGTATTGTTGATCATTGAATGCATCATACCACATGCTTTAGCTTTCCTGTGTGAGTAAATTTGTGAATCATAGTAATGAATGTATGCATATTTGTCATTATCACCTCTTTCATTACTAATCAGTAATTGTTTCAAATATTAACTTTTAAGTTTCTAAGCCGCATGATGACATCTTATGCTAGCTCCATTTTCTCTCTTTAAATTTATAGTTCGAATCCAAATCCAGACAACTATCCACATTACGGTCTTCAATCTATCACACTCTTAACACATAATACGCAAAACATTAGCCTATCGTCTCAAAACCGCTTCTAGTGAATCATATAAGAAGTAATTTAAACGATTTGGTTCGATTTAAACAAAAAAATAAAATTTTAGTCGATTTCTACGTGACAGACAACTCGAACCGATCAATGACAAACTCTCACTCCCACTAGCACGTACCCTATCTATCATCTACTGTCACTTACAAATTTATAGGGTTTTTTGTTTTGTTTTTGTTTTAAATATAACTAGAGAATTCCATCCAGACTAATTTCACATGCTTGGTAAATACAGTAAACTTATTTGAGATACTATAGAGAATTCCATCTAGTCCCTCCAAATGTTGATAAATAAAACCATTTTTGGCCTTAAGTTGCAACTATAAATTTAGTTATGAACTATATATTTACGCTAATAGATGTTAAACTAAATCAATATTAGATTCTCACTAGTCGCTCTCTTACAATCTCCACTTCTCTCGCTTCTTTGACGGAGCTATCATCACCAAGAACCATGTCTCTTCTGATCACATCCTCCTACGTCAATTTCCTCCAACCTAGCAATCCAAAACCATCCTCGTTCACCGATCAAATTCGCGTCCGTATCTTCTTTTAATCGCAACCCAAAAACGAAGGCTGTTTCTTCTTCTTTAATGACTGTCAAGAGATCCTTGATTGACACAGACGGCGGGGTATTGGTTTCTGAAATGGAGCCTGCGGGCGTCCTCGGGCTCTGGATGTTATAGATGAGCCTCTGAGTAGTCACAGAATCAACGCTCTCTACACCCACACCTCGCCAGACCCACTCCCAGACTTCCTCTCTACTCACGTTAGAGCCGTTGTCAGCCTCGGTAAGCCTCCGATGACCGCTGAATTCATGTCGAACCTCCCTTTTCTCGGGATAGTGGTTTGCGCCAGCGTGGGCTTCGATCACCTCGACCTCGACGAATGCAGGCGTCGAAGAATCGTGGTCAGGAACGCGGAGACGCGTACGGGGAGGACGTGGCGGATCTTGCGGTTGGTTTGCTCATAAGCGTCCTCCGCCGTATTCCCTCCGTCCATCGGTACGTCCGATCCGGTCGGTGGACGAGACTCTGGGACTATCCAGTTGGGTTAAAGGTTTGTTTCTAATATTTTCATTATACAAGTAAAATCCTAGGTTATTTTAGAATTGCTGATCCAATGATTAAAACTCTAAAAAAAAAAAATCCTACTGCAGTTAGACAGAAAGAAAGTGGGGATAGTTGGATTGGGTAACATAGGCTCTCTAGCCGCCAAAAGACTCGAACCCTTTGGATGCATCATCTCTTACAACTCAAGAAGCCCAAAACCAGGCGTACCATACGTTTACTACCCAGACATTCTATCTTTAGCAGCCGACAACGATCTTCTCATTCTCTGCTGTTCTCTGACTGATGAAACACATCATATTGTGAACAGAAGGGTGATGGAGACGCTTGGGAATAATTGGGTTATAATAAACATTGGGCGAGGCGGGCTTATCGATGAGAAGGAGATGGTGAAGTGTCTTGTCAAAGGAGTGATCTGGGGAGTGGGTTTGGATGTGTTTGATAACGAACCGGAAGTGCCTCAAGAACTATTTAATCTTGAAAATGTTGTCTTGTCTCCACATTCTGCTGGAATGACGGTAGAGTCTTTAACCAATGTCTCAGAGGTAACTGTAGCCAACTTGAAAGCCTTCTTCTCGGACCAGCCTTTGATGTTCACCGTTCAACTCGATTGAGTGAGCGTCCGGTTTTAGCAAAGTGGCGAAGAATAAAGTTTATTTCAATTACGTATTAAATCATTTGTATTGTCTTATTGATGGATAGTAACTCGCTGCCACTAACCATGTTATACAAGGATTTTTTTTTTTTAATTACGTGATGATCATTTATAAGTTTAGCATTTTTTAAACTATTTTAAGTTTAAAATTTTTAAAACTTAGTTAACCATATTCTTTCTTAAATTTTAATGCATGTAAGTTTTGTAATATGACAGTCAAAATCGGGTTTAACTCAAGGCAATTCCTACGATATACAGTTTAAGTTTTTTTTTTTTTGCGGGTTAAAGCTACGATATATAAGTTTGAGTCTCCAATCTCGATCATATAAGTACATAAAACGACCCATTTAATCTCTTTTTCCACTTCTGAAAACCATGGACAAAAATATTCTTTAGTATATGGTTAGTAAGAAAATGAAAACAGATAGAGAAAGAAATTAAGATACCTCTGTTCTCCACCGCCAGAGACAACGTTGATTGATCCTTCGTCCATATTGATGCCTTATTGGCTTTGATCCCATGGACAAGTAATCTGACGTTGTGGTTAGTAATGGCTGTGAAGCCAATTTTAGGAGGCTGTGGTGGCTGTACAAATTCAAGACCAGGTTAATTGTGAAACGTTTTGTTTGAAAATAAGAACTCCGAAAAAAAAGAAGAAGAAGAGACATGAACACATAACATTTTAGGATTTGAATTTAAAAAAAATATTTTCTTCAAGAAGTCATGGATGTAGGTGATTGTAGGTGGTCTTTCACATTCACATGACATGGCAACACCAAAATCTCTAAAAATGGTTTAACTGTCAAGATATGGCAGGAAAAAAACGATTTTAATTTTAACATTTAATTTTTAAAATTTCGTAATTTTGAATTAATTTTAGACATTATTGTATAACATTACATTTTTATAAATTTAAAGTACTTTAAAAGCCAACGATGATGATGAAATTGAAGCTTTTTCAAATTGACCACAAACAAATAAAAGGTCAATACAAAAACTGAAAGAAACCATCCTTGCCTCATCCTCCTCAGCTTTTATCTTTACATTTCTCGTTGTCATTACCATTGCCTCAAGTTATCAAATATCTCCAGTTTCCAAATTTGACCCCTTTGTTCCACTTGATACTCTCAAGCAGTAGTCGCACACCAAGCCTCGGAAGGTGAAGTTGCTATCAGAACCATACAAAGGTCCGATATTGAAGTTTCTATCAGAATCATGCAAAGATATTGGAAGCTTCATTGCTGCTATCAAGCAGGAGTCGCACACGGTGCCTCGAGACTGCTCTGTTGTACCATCTGACAAAGATCTGGCTTCTCTTCATTCTCAATCCATGTGACCGTGAAGAAGCAATCAAAGGCAAGAGGAAACACATATACTGGAAACAGAGGTAGCACACCGCAAAACATGCAGTGGAGGCACATAGATTCTTTGTAGAAGTATATTTCGTTATCTCGAAAGTTTTTCTTGAGATATAATCTAATTTTTCTTGAATCTAGAAAGTTTCATAGTCATTCTGAATTAGAGACCAGTCTGTCGCAGTATGTATGAAAATATAACTCATTCAAACACTTTCCTTCCTATTTGTAATAATTTATTGAGTGTAGCTTTAAAACGCTATACACTCAATATTCAATGATACTTGGCTGAAGATATTTCCGGTTTCCTATGGCCTCTTTGGTGATCCAGAGTTCTCTGACCATTGTCTTGCATCAGTTCGTTTGGGATTACTTGAGCCGGCCACTAACAGACCCTTCCGAGTGTCTAATTTCCTGACACACCATAAGGATTTCTTGCCAAAACTAAAGGAAGCCTGGGATAACATTGTCTTCTCAGGAACTAAAATGTTCTGCCTAGCAAAAAAGTTGAAAGAAATGAAGAAAGTCATGAAAGACCTTAACCGATGCCATTATTCGAACATTGAATTAAGAGTTTTTGAGACACTGCAGAATCTCTCTCTGTGTCAAGCAAGGCTTCTAGCTGCGTCTACTGCGGATCTAATACGAGAGGAGAAAGAATTGCATCGAAAATGGGTTGAACTGGCCATTGCAGAGGAGAGATTCCTTAAGCAACGATCTAGAGTATCTTGGGTTGAGACAGGAGACATGAACTCGACTTTTTTCCACCGGGCAATGGCAATGAGGAGAGCATGTAACCAGATTCATTATCTCAAAGATAATCTCGGCACTAAGATCGAAAAAATGGAAGACTTGCAAAGCCATTGTGTGAGATTTTATTCTAATCTTCTCGGAGGTACTTCTATGCCTCTATCTAGACACAAACTCCGAAAGATCAGAAAATATACACCGTTCCGCTGTAATGATACCTTTAAGAGTATGTTGATTGCTCCAATCAACCCTGAGGATGTTAGAAATGAAGTCTTCGCTCTGCCAAACAACAAAACCCCAGGGCCTGACGGATTCACCAGGGAGTTCTTGAAGACTTCATGGCCTATTCTGGGAAATGATCTCACCAATGCGATATTGGAATTTTTCAACAATGGAAAAATGCTGAAACAATGGAACTCAACAGCCATATCTCTAATTCCCAAAACAGAAGGGGCTGATCGAATCTCAGATTTTAGGCCGGTATCCTGCTGCAATGTGATCTATAAGATCATTTCTAAACTTATTGCTAGGAGACTGGAGATACTTCTTCTCCATATGATTGCCAACTCTCAATCGGCATTTGTTAAAGGAAAACTTCTAGTGGAGAATGTATTACTTGCATCGGAACTGGTGCAAGGATTCAATAAGAAGGGTATATCCAAGAGAGGATTGCTTAAGGTTGATCTTCGGAAGGCATTCGACACAGTGAACTGGGAATTCATTTTAGCTACTCTCCGGACTGCAGACTTCCCGACAACTTTCATTAACTGGATTCAGCAATGCTTGACCACTCCATCATTTTTTATCAATGTGAATGGTAACCTTTGTGGATATTTCAGGAGCTCAAGAGGTCTGAGGCAAGGGGACCCTATTTCTCCTTTGCTTTTTGTGATTGCCATGGAGGTATTTGGGAACTTACTAGATGCAAAGTTCAGCGCTGGTAGAATCGGTCTACACCCTAAGGCAAGGAATCCGAGAATAACGCATCTGGCTTTCGCAGACGATGTGATGATATTCTTTGATGCCAAGGCAAGTTCACTACATGGAATAAGCTCAGCCCTGGATGAGTTTCAGAGTCTGTCTGGTCTGGTAATGAATAAAGATAAAAAAATCTTTATTTACAGCAGGTTTAAACCCTATAAAATCTGCCTCTCTCTCGGCATTTGGTTTCCAAAGTGGTTCACTTCCCATCCGGTACTTGGGACTACCGCTGATGCAGAGAAAACTACGTGCTTCTGAATTCTCTCCCCTCATTGATAGCATTTCGGCAAGGTTCAACAACTGGTCAGTTAAAATGCTATCATTTGCAGGCCGTCTCCAGCTTTTATCTTCGGTCATATATGGAACTATCAACTTCTGGCTATCGGCTTTCAGCCTCCCGAAAGGATGCATCACTAGGATCGAGCAATTATGTAACAGGTTCCTCTGGACAGGTGATATCACAAACTACCATAGCATCAAAGTTTCTTGGCAGGCTGTTTGTTTACCAAAATCAGAAGGTGGATTAGGTTTGAGAAGCTTGAGGATCTGGAATCAAACACTAAATCTCCGGCTCATTTGGCTCCTTTTTTCCAATAGTGGTTCACTCTGGGTTGCATGGAACAAGGAGCACAGATTGAAACAGACCTCTTCTCCGGATGCTGATGTGAAGAAGCCATCATCTTGGCTTTGGAAATCACTACTTAACCTAAGAACTACAAGTAAAAGGTTCTTAAAATGCTCCCTAGGAGATGGTAAAGAGGCCAGCTATTGGTTTGATGACTGGAGTAGACATGGGCCTTTAATTGACATTACTGGCAACTCGGGACCTAGACTACTTGGAATCCCTATCAACTCTACTGTGGCAGAGGGCTGTAGAAATACTGACTAGAAGCTCCCACCATTTAACTCAAGAAACAGAACTATGAATGTCATCAGATCAATTCTACTATCCACGGATCCTCCATCTCCCTTGAATGGGAAGGACTGCTTTCAATGGATTACCGAGAACAGGCCGGGAATCTCTTTCTCCATTAAGAATACTTGGGATGATTTGAGACCAACTGGAAATAAGGCAGAATGAGAGCATGTTGTTTGGTATAAAGGACATGTCCCTAAGCAGGCATTCACATTCTGGGTTTGTCAGCTTGACCGACTTCCTCTCCGATCTCGACTTTTGCGCTGGGGCGTCTCGGATACAGAAGTTTGCTGCACCTGCAGCACCTTCTCAGAAACCAGAGACCATCTCTTTCTGCAATGTGATTTCAGCTCACAGGTTTGGTTCCTAGTCCTTGAAAGATTAGGCCACCCCCGATGCCTATTCTCTAATTGGCAGGTACTCATTTCGTGGCTTTCTTCCAACTCTCCAGATACCTCTAAGACTCTTAAAAAACTGGTAGCTCAGACCACCATCTTCACCCTTTGGAGGGAGAGAAACAATAGACTCCACAACAATGTCTCGGCAACTGTTGCAGAGGTCTTCGGCCAAGGATCAAGAGGAAAGCTTTTGCTAACCTTTTATCCCTTTGGTTCACGAACATGTAATCTGTTTTAGAATTTCTGCTTCAACTCCATTAAGCTTTTTTTTATTTTTTTTGGTCTTTTGAAGTATAAATTGTGCAAACTCCTGTATCTAAACCGTTCCATTTGGTAATATATTCACATTTTATCAAAAAAAAAAAATATTCAAGCACGTTACATTTTTTATAAATTTTAAGCCTTTTAAACAACAATGATAACGACATTGAAGCTTTTTTCTATTTGACACAAACAAATAAAAGGTCAATATGTAAACTCCATAGCCTCATAGAGCCAACCTTGCGGACGGCATAAGGAGTTTATATAACTAAATGATCTATACATAGATATATAACTAAAAGGCAGTTTGTTTATTTAAAAAAAAAAACCTAATATGCAATTCCCCCAAAGAAGAAGAATTAACAAAGCATTTTATTTAAATAATTATCCCCACGATGCACATATGACTAATTTTTTTTATTTTTTCCCGAAACTGAAATTCATTTATCGGCATTAGAGTTTTGCGGTTTACCCATTGGTACACACATGACCAAGTCTGTCGAATATATTAGTCGGAGCGTTACAGTTAGCTAGATGATCAGAATGTTTATCATATATATTGCTTTTATCAAAAGAAAAAGACAAAAACTATCATATACTGCTTCTTACAATTTTTTTTTTAATTAATTTCTTTTGTTTTGATGTTGCCTTTTTCTATTTACGTAAATAGTTGACAGACGACAATACAAAAATTATTGTCTGCGGTTCAATTTAGCTAATCATTGTAATTACCAGTTAAATATTTACAATTCTATATAAATTAGTATTTACATAGACGCACGCACGTATACTGATTTGGATAAAGTCGGTACATGAACCACTTAATAGAACCTGCTCGCACGTCAAGTTGTACAATTTTCTAAAACTTCCTTTAAACAACAATTTGACTTGTTTCCTCTAATTTTTATTTAATATTTCTTTTGCAAAAATTCAACGAAAGGAAACAAATCCCAATCAGTACGGACAAAAGTCTCCAATAAAAAGGAAAAAAAGGGATCATGACCCTCACGTAGCCACCACCACTATCGTTGAAAAGCCTCTCTATAAGATTGTTTCTAATTCGATTACTTCATCAGCAAACTAAAAAGAAAAAAACCCCTAAGATTACCCATCGAAAAAAAGAAAAAAATAACTAGAGATGGGTCCAATCTCAAGTTCTTGGAGCTTCAACAAGTTCTTCGCTATAGTTTTTGTCGGTTTCGCCATCTCCGGCGAATTCGTTGCCGGATACTATCGACCAGGGCCATGGAGATATGCTCACGCCACTTTCTACGGCGACGAGACCGCTAGTGAAACCATGGGTACGTAAAAAAATTCATTTCACTTCTCTTGCATATTCCATAAATTAACAAAAAATGTTTTAATGTTACCAAAAAACTATTAGAAAAATTCCTACGATCAATGTTATGGCATAATTAATAACATTATGTATATATGCAGGTGGTGCATGTGGGTACGGAAACTTGTTCAACAGCGGCTACGGCGTGGCCACGGCGGCGCTTAGCACGACGTTGTTCAAAGACGGTTACGGATGCGGCCAATGTTTTCAAATAACGTGTATGAAGTCGCCGCATTGTTACTATGGAAACCCATCAACGGTGGTCACAGCCACCAACCTTTGCCCTCCTAATTGGTACGAAGACTCCAACAATGGTGGTTGGTGCAATCCTCCTAGAACCCATTTCGATCTGGCTAAACCGGCTTTCATGAAACTCGCTAACTGGAAGGCCGGTATCATCCCAGTCGCATACCGAAGGTATTTATATAGTTATAAAATATCTTTTTGTATTTAATATATTCTATTTAAAAGAACAAAAATAATCAGTAGACTGACTATAATAATTAAGTGTTTATATATATATATATATATATGCTCCAAAACTATGTAACTAATATATGTTATTATGTGATTGATCATAGAGTGCCATGCCAAAGAAGTGGAGGTATGAGGTTTCAATTCCAAGGTAATGCTTATTGGCTTCTCATATTCGTCATGAACGTCGGAGGTGCCGGAGACATCAAGAGCATGGCTGTGAAAGGTAGCCGGACGAATTGGATAAGCATGAGCCACAATTGGGGAGCCTCTTACCAAGCGTTTTCCTCTCTCTATGGTCAATCTCTCTCTTTCCGGATCACTTCTTACACCACCGGTGAAACCATCTATGCTTGGAACGTTGCTCCGGCTAACTGGAACGCCGGTATGACTTACAAGAGCAGCGCCAATTTCCGTTGAAATTACGCTTTTTCCCCTTGCAAACCCAAACGGGTTTCTCTCTTTTTGTTCTGTTTTTTTTTCTTTTGCCTTTTCTTTTTATTTTGGATTGTTAGAAGTTTCGGTGGCCTTTTGTTGTGGGGATTATATTGGCCCGGCTTTATGTTGTACATCTACATGTATAATGTATGTATGTATCTAATTGTGTGATATCACTCTTTCTTATAAAAGATCATGAAGTTGACACTTCAACCAATAAGCCGCTTGCTTCTGTTTTTTAGATTTTTGTAACTTTAACACATATTCGTAATTTCAATCACCAATTACGCGGAATTTTTCTCACGCCATTGCCGATCACTCAATTTCCGATCTCAATTCCGTCACACCGAGCCATGTGTCGGTACGCTCTGTTTTGTAATATTATTATTATTATTATTGCAAATTTTGTATCGTTAAAAAATTGATTGCAATCTTCTTTTTGCATTCAGTAAATCCATTCGCTTCTTGTTTTCTTTTTCGTTTTTAAAATAAAATAAAAAGCTGTTTTGATTCATTAAAGTCAATGCCATCGTATTACTACTATCTTACATCATGTTAATCAATTATCTTTTATTTAATGTAAATTTAGAAATATAGTGTATTTTTCTTTAAAAGAAAAATGGACAAGACATTTATTGGAAACATATGTAATTTTATGCATTTCAAGTTGCTCCAACAATAAGTACCAAAAAACAATATATAATCAGCTATTAAAAACATTCATTAATAAGATCTTGATTCATTTAATCTTTTATAACGTTTTCACAAAATCCGATTCAAAACTCTACTTCTTGGTGAGTCTCTCTCCCAAGATCTTCACACCCATATACCTGCATACAAATATTCAAGTCATCGAAAAAAATCATTAGCCGTAAGTCAAAATATAAACATCGACATAATTAATATATACGATTATTTGTTACCTGCCAAGCATCATAACCGTGGCTTGAGGGTTTGTCCCGGGACAATAACCAACGGTCGACATATCAATGACTCTAAGCCGGTCAATACCAATAACCTTATAATCCCCATCGACCACTCTACCCACAACACATCCTCCATGGTAATGCCAAATAGTTGTAACCGTATGCTGGCAAAATTCCTCGGCGGATGGAGGCAACGAGGCTCCAGGGCCGCTGCGAGGCGGCCTTTGATTGACCGGAGTACTCGCTGTGAGGTTAAGCAAATGCTCAAAAGACATATCAGCGTACTTATACCTCGCAAATGCCTTAGATTGCACGACTCTCTCTATGATTTGTATCCCTCGAACGCAACGTTTTAGGTCGTCCGGATGTTGGAAATAGTTAAAAGTCACAACCGGGTTATCGTTCGGGTTTCGGGTCCGGAGCTCCAAATGACCATTGGATAGTGGACCCATTACTTTCTCTAAAATGAAGCCTCCTTGAAAAGGTTGGGCTGATGATAATTTGGGTATTGAATTTGACTCTACTAATGTTGCCTTTGGTGAAAACATTGCGCGGTAGTCTTTAGTAGAGGACCCACTACCACCACCGCCAAAATTCTCGCCACCGGCGGCTTCAACGTATGTTCCTTCGCCGGTGATTCCAACAACCTCGATGAGTGATACCTCGACGGGGATCGGAGAAGGGATGAACACAGCGTTCATAGGATTATCGTACATGCCTTGACCTACATGAGGTTGGTCCATCACCACCGTGATGTTTTGGGCCTGTAGTTGAGCTGATGGGCCAACACCGCTTAGCATCAGAAGTTGTGGGCTGCCTAGGGTTCCGGCCGATACGATGATCTCATTCAATGAGCCTTCCTTTAGGTAAGCTCGATGGGCCTTACCTGTCCGGTCTCGGTACACAACTCCGTTAGCTATTGGCTTGGTTGTACCTTAAACGTGATTATTTGGAAATTTGATAATGTAGTTAGCTATCATCAGATTTACTGAAAATAAATTAATTAGAAAAAGTGACAATCAATACATAATTACTAAAAAAATGACAATTACTTTTCTTTTTTTTTTGGGTCAAGAAGAAAATTTGATTTAAGAACAAAAGTATGGACTCATATGGTATATTACTACATTAAGTACCTGGAGTACGAAACAAGATTCGGTGGACGGTAGCATGCAAAAGGACGGTAATATCCTTGGGATTGGCGTACTCTAGCAAATCGGCGGCGGTGTGTCTATGGCCGTTCCGGTCAAAAATAGTACCGCCAAATTTGGTGCCATTGATGTGATCATAAGTGAAACCATTGTTAGGGACGATCCCAACCTCAAGTAAGCCGTCTCTCACGGCGGTTTGCCACTGCCCCATCGGCGGCTGAAACGCCACTTTGGCTTCTACCCACCGGTACGACTCGTTCGCTAACCCTCCGTCCCAACCCATGTTCCTAACAACAATTCAATTCGTATTAATTAATTATTATAACGTTGACGAACCAAACGCAACAACAACAAAATAAATATCTAGTACTTTTGTACTATGTAACACCCTAGAAATTTTCATTTTCTCTTTTCTTAAATACATATATACAAACACTCATAATTATATATTTACCAGTTGTCCCACATATATTAATGTCTTTCTAAGTGGGTCGATCATACATATTTATTTCCATGATTTAGCTTCTGGCCGATAACGACGGTCATTTTCTTGGGCAGAAGTTCAGACTATTGTAAAAAGTCGGATGTCTCGCAATGGAAAGAGTCGAATGGTTCCCCAACCCCATCATGAATTAGTTAATTACGACTGTAATTTTTTTTCTAGCGAATATCAAACAAAATATATTTTCTTACTTTTTGTGTGAGAAACATACATATTTACTCTGCATCAAACAAGCCAAAAATTCAGTTTTCAATTAGAAGGCTTAAAATAGAGGTTCGAACTTTGGTGTGATGAGATAGAAACGGTAAAAAATAGCCATTTTCTATTGAATAAGGTCTTATATTTGCGGTCCTATTTCATGTAAAATATTGTGCATGACAGAAATTAATACTATGCATAATTTACTTATAACGTATAGCCATAGATAAATTCGAAAAAGACATAAATAAAGAAGTAAAGAAAATTTATCATACGTGAAATGTATATCGAAATAACGCATGCATGCATTAATAGAGTATAATTTACTAACCTAACGTATTTGGTGCCGGCACGTGTGTAGAAGCCAGCGTTGAGAGCGCTTCCGCCGCCGAGAACTCGTGCACGTGCGTTAATGACGCCGTCCTCCGATATGAAACGCTGAGACGGTGAGGCCTCAGACAGGTCAGAGAGAGCGGCTCCAAAAGCTGAGAGCCTCGTGATGTTTGGGTTGTTGTACGGTGAGCCACCGCGTTCCAGTAGCAAAACGCTAGCGTTTTGAGACAGCGTTGCGGCTAGAGGGCACCCAGCGGTCCCGCCACCGACGATGATGTAGTCATAGTACGACGTCGTTGGACTCTCTGTCGCGTCTCGCATGAATGAGTAGTTTGGAGCTGCGATAAAAGGGTAAAATTGTAACCTCAACAGTAAACACTAAGATGTACATGTGTACATAAGAATTTATATGCATATGAATTACCTTTGTCAGAAGAACAAATCGGAGAATGGACGAAAAGAGAGAGAGCAACAAACAATCTCCATGACCAAAACCTGCCCATCATCATTATTATAAAGTTGAAGTTAAACAAAATTTAGAATGTAACTCTCTCAAGTTGTATATATATATATATATATCTAGATGTATATGGTATGGGTTATTTTGTAAAGCTTTGTGATAACCTATGGTTGAAATTTAAGGTTTTCGACCCTTTCAGTATGTGTATATATATATAGGTAGAGGCAATTAAGAGTCCATCTAATTCTGAGGGAATGCAACACCAAGATTCTATGTCTATTTCCATGGACACGTGTCAAATTAAGAAGCAGATAAACAAAAACCCCAAAAGATATATAAATAAATGTAATTTAAAGAAAATGAAAATTAGATGGAGTCTCATGAGAGAAGAAACTGAATGGACCGATAAAACTTATAGGGAATGCAATCTAGAAATGGAGACATTTAAACTGTCTCTCTTGGACATGAATAAAGAAATCAGAAAACGGAGTTTTAATTTTATATATATAACCATGTATATCTATATTTAATTACAAACGTCCATTGATAGACAGTTGGTTACAGTTAAAGTGCACCAACTCTTTTTCTTTCTCGTGTGATCATAATAAGCCCAATATGTTAGGTGGAAATAATGAGCATGGTTTCCTATCAATGAAACGAAAAATAGCATTTAAGACTAGCAAAATTAGCCTTACTGATCATCACTTATAGCGTAAATGATTTTGACAATCAATGTAATATGCAGATGATCAACTCTTATTAGCATTCAAATTCGGATTCGTTAAAAACTGAAACTGATTCAGATTTTAACAATCAGTAGATTTTCGCGTCTTCCTTATAGTTATAGAGTACTTAAATCTTTAGGCATAGATTACTTAAAAAAAATAAATCTTTAGGCATAGATGCACTTGTCTACTATATATACTCTCTATGATAACTTTCTGGAGATATTAATAAACAACAATTGTTCAGTCAATATAGAGGATTGGTAAGACATCATGTTGAACATGAATTATAAGGTCGTGTCATTAACTACTCTACATAGTATTTAGTAGAATTCTACAATTTTTGTGTGGGTTCCAGATTGCACAGTTTCCTTTTTTTGGAATAAAAATGAGTCATTATGTATGAAAATATGGGCCAAACTATTTGCGCAGTGTCAATATAATTATCAAAGAAAACGGGCTAAAAAGCCCATCATACATGTTCTTTATCTATTTTTGACCTTTTTTCTTTTGTTTTTTCTTTTCTTGACAAAGGTTTTTTTTTTTTTTTTTTTTGTCAACAATACATTTTTTTTATCTCTCAGAAGAACCCACGGAAAATTAGAAATGCACAAAACTATTAAATTATTCCAAATTTAAATGCAACTATCTGTCATAGCAATCTTAGTTAGGCAGTTTATAATAGAACTTTTGTTACGCATCAATGGTTGACCAATATTTTACTTAATGTATATTTATTATAATATAATTAAAAAACCAAATAAGTATCTGCATAGACTGCAAACATGGGTTTTCAACTAGAATAATAAGTCCAAGAAAAGGAATTCTGTAGTAACGAACCAAAAAACTACAAATCGGCCAAAAAAAAAAAGTCTCTATATGTATAGTGGAGTAGTACACCACTATGCTTGTACAGCTCATTAGCACGAATTACAGGTAGAGTTTCTCTTTGGTTCTCTAAAGCATAGACAAATCAACTAACTCTAATGATTATACCAAAAATGATATTACTAGGTTAATAGTATAAAACTAAAAGTAAAATTCAATTAATTACTTAAGGTCTCAGACAGCGAAGCAACAGAAAAAAAGTCTAAGACATCTGGGTCCCGCTTGGTTCGTACGGTTAGTAGATTTACACGTGGCATACTTTAAAGGGTGATGGCTAATTATCGTCACGAACTATAAAAAGCTTGTTGGTATGGGTCCCATCTTTCTTGCCGTTGGATAGGTTTACTACTTTTTTTTTTCTAAACAAATCCAAAAGTTTTAATTTTGTTCTCTAAATGTGTTAGTTATGCAATTCGTTGGAGAAACTCATCTAATACATTATCACAAATCATATGATATTTCAAAAATGAAGTGAAAATAATAACACCTTTAATAATTATTTTCCAATATTTTTCGCCATTCTAAGATGTTAAGGAGAAAATGATAAATTGGTGATCAATTAATGGTGACAAAAAAAGTTTTCTAATTTTGAATATTTTTACACTGTACACATTAGGATAATCTACTTATTTTGAAATTAGTTAAATAAAAAACTGTATTTATTTATCATTAAATTGCTAAAACTCTATTTCATCAAAAAATAAATATTATAAACAAAAAATATGAATATTTACAATTAGAACCCTTAGTTCCGATATTCGTGGATAAAATGGCTTCTCGCGTCGCGAATGGTCTAAGCTTAGAATCCAAAAGTATGAGGAAATAAGTAGAATTAGAGAAAAAGTAGTGGTCTAAATTGTAATTAAAAACTTCTTGGTAAGTAAGAAATCATGAAACTGGTTCTCCCGGTAACCAGTTGACACGGCATTTTATTTGAAAGAGCGAGAGAGAGAGAGAGAGACTAGAAGAGGACTGGGTCTGGTCTCTTCGCTACAACCCATAGCTGTTGTTTGCTCTTCGACGGGATTTAGGTACAAATTTCCTAAAACTTTTCAATCTCTTCATAATTTTCTCTTAGGCAAAAACTCATCTTTTTGCTTGGATTGATTTGGGGTTTCTTACCTATCAAGCTGAAGCACTTGGCGAACTTTATGGTTTTGTTCTTATCTAGATTTCTGCAAGTCTTTTTTTTTTTTTTTGTACCTAAATTTAGGGCTGTCTAGCTGATTAAGTCGAGATCTGGATGCATTTCAATAATCCAATTCGAGGGTTTTGCGTATTCTTTAGGATTTTGAGCTCGAAATCTTCAGTTGGGTCTCAATCGAATTTTGTGATGTGAGTTAGTTCCTTAACCTCCGGAGCGAATTTGATTTAAGGGTTGTGTTTTAGGTTTTCTACTCGAGCTAAATTGGGTAAAAATGTTTTCATCAAAGCTGGATTATGTTTCTTTCTATTTTTCAGTTGCTGTTACTTTGTGAATCAGTGCTTAAATCTAAGGTCTAGGTCTTAAATCTTTACAGATCGGAGGATCCAAAGGAGAGAATGCAGTTTCTGTAGGGAGTTTATTTCAAGGAAGAGAAGATTCACCTGTTGGATTAGACAGAATATAGCTGTAAGATTGTAACTTGCTAGCGGAAGTTAGGTTTTCGAGAGGTTTTTTGATCGGTGAACATTTGGGTATATATGGGTATGGACATAGCTGATAAGGAGAATACAAGCCCGCTTTTATTTGAATTCTGCAATTGCTATAAAGTCGCTAGCCTTAAAGAAACCATTCTAAACCCAGTGAATGTTTCCAACTTAAAAGATCGATATGTACTTGGGGAACAGTTAGGTTGGGGTCAGTTTGGTGTGATAAGAGTATGTTCTGATAAGTTAACAGGAGAGAGGCTTGCTTGCAAGTCTCTCTCTAAAGACAGACTGGTAACACAAGACGACATGAAGAGTATCAAACTCGAGATTGCGATTATGGCCAAATTAGCTGGTCACCCGAACGTGGTGAATCTCAAAGCTGTTTATGAGGAGGAAGATTCCGTGCATCTTGTGATGGAACTATGTGCAGGCGGTGAGCTTTTTCACAAGCTTGAGAAATATGGAAGGTATTCCGAGTTTCGTGCTAGGGTGCTCTTCAAGCATTTGATGCAAGTGGTCAAGTTTTGTCACGATAGCGGTATTGTCCACAGAGATTTGAAACCCGAAAACATTCTTATGGCCACAATGTCTTCTTCATCTCCTATCAAATTGGCTGATTTTGGTCTAGCAACCTATATAAAGCCCGGTAAGATAGATGACTCTGTCTTCTCTAAAGTAATCAAATCCAGAAATTTTCATGGACATGTGTGTTCTAAAATATGGTTTTGTTATGAGCAGGCGAAAAGTTGAACGGGACAGTTGGTAGTCCATTTTACATAGCCCCAGAAGTATTATCAGGGGGATATAACCAAGCAGCTGATGTATGGAGTGCAGGGGTTATTTTGTACATTCTTCTCAGTGGAGTGCCTCCCTTTTGGGGAAAGACTAAGTCAAAGATTTTTGATGCTGTCAGGGCTGCAGATTTGAAATTTTCTGCAGAGCCGTGGGACCATATAACTTCATATGCCAAGGATTTGATCCGGGGAATGCTTTGTGTTGATCCTTCCCGAAGATTATCAGCTGATGAAGTTCTAGGTATGTCATACAAGCGTCTTTTTGAAATGATAATTTGTTGGAATGTAAGGCTTGGAATGTTTTTATGAAGTGATGATTTGTTTGCAGCTCACTCTTGGATGGAGCAGTTATCTGAATCAGGTCAAGAACAGTATGATCAGGATGGGTTTGGCTGTGAAGGATTGGAGAATGGGGGATGTTCTTTCTCCATGCAATGCATTTCTCGGGAGCAAGACTATAGCTTTAGCATGGGGCAGTTAGAGCAATCAACGGATAACTGTTGTAAATCATCATTCTCGTCTTTCTTACCTGCGGATAACACACTGCCAAATTCCGGCTTTGGTGGGTTTTCTTTTGATGGGAAACAAGTGGAATCAACCTCAGCTGGCTTCTCATCAACTGGAGTTCCCTCTATGCCAAGCTTTACCTTTTTTAGTCCAGGCCCAACGACGACACAGAACAACGACGTTACTGAAACAAATGGAAAACTTCGAGGTACCTCTTTTGCTCTTCCTTGGCTAAAAATGTGGGGACTTGATGATTGCTATATATAGTCATATACTTTCTAAAATTGGCAAGAAGTAAACTTTAGCAGAATTGATATCTGGATCTGTTGATATTAATTGAGTTTGCATAAGTATCATCTTCTCTCTTGGTGTTCTATCCGGACATCTAGTTTTTGATCGAATAATATGTGTCCCATTTTGACAGACTCAAGCCCGAAGAGACTACTGCCTTCATCAGATTCTTCTTCACAACTAGAGAGGCGCGAGGAAGCAGGGGAGAATCAGACAGAAGCAGGAGGAAAGTCAGAGACAAGAAGGGAAAGAGGAAACTGGTCAAGAATGTCAGGTCTGCACAGCAAAAGGAATCGGACCATAGGACTAGGCGAGCTAGACCAGTTGGTGGTGGATGTTGCAGTCACGGAGTCGATAATCAGATGGGCATCTTGCACGCATATTCCCACCGCTCCATCCCTCAGATTGTCTCTCGTCTGCTAGAACAAGAAGGAGAAGAAGACCGACTCTTATCAGTAAAATATTGTATGTAAACATCTAATTTTGTTCCTGCATTCTCTTTGTTTTGTAGTAAAATCCTTTCAATGGAAACTGGCGTCAACTGTATAAACAACCGGAATTAGAGAGTGTGATTTTGGTTTCTTTAGAAGAGTTATTGCAAGATTATGATTCATTCAAAAAGTTCAAATAAATTTGCGTCTGCCGGGAGTCGAACCCGGGTCTATTGCTTGGAAGGCAATTATCCTAACCGTTGGACTACAGACGCTGAACCAGGTGGGAGTGCTTTCTAATATTTAATGTACATTTTAACTATTCGTTTCCTTTTTTTTTCTTCATTCTTGTGTATGTCAAGCTGTCAATTTCCCATGATATAAACTTTAGTATATTAGGTTCTTCATTGCTGAATAAAACATAGCTGATACATATAGATGTTTAAAAACAACACTTAGCTGATTAAAAATACAATTTTTGTCAGAAGTATATGTTCAAATTCCCCAATCAACACTTTCGACCAAAATAAAAGAACCCAATAAAATTAAAATCTAACGCAAAAGCCAAATATTTTCTTTGCACTTGTATTTATTGATAATGTTAAAAATTTAATTGCCAAATAACATTTTGATCTAAACTGCAAAGTAATAATAAAAATCTACTTTCTAACAACACAACTATATTTAAAAAAAAAAAAAGAGTGAAACGAACCAAGAATTGAATTTTTAAACGTTTCTCTCGTCTTTTAGTTTAAACCAAAGGCCGACTCTCTTCATCGCCTTCCTTGTCAAACTTAACCCGTTCCAACTTACTGGGTATCTGACCCGAACCCGAAGATTTCGGGTTTGGACTTGGATCCGGAACCATCTTGAGGATAATGCCCATAGAGATAAGTAACAATCCCGTGCCGTGCTGTTCCGTTAAAGGCTTCGTGAATATCAAATAGGACAGTAGAAGCGTAACCGCTTTTCTCGCCGTCGTTATCTACTCCCCAAAACAAAAGATTAATTCACATTATTTCTACAAAGAAATATTAAACTAGTATATAAGAAGATTCAAGATAGTATAGAATAATATTTTTTTAGAAAATCGAATAAACTAGACCGATATCTAAAATAAATAAATAAAACCTCTATTAACAGAAAATGGGATTAGCACGGACCAGACCAGAGTCCAGAATCACTAGACCAAAGGTCTTAATTCACCACAGTGGTAGTTCTGAGCTACGATCGATGCTTGGTGGTTTATACACTAAACCGGATTGCAGTAGAAAATAATAATGAAAGTAGTTTTACCATAGCGGTTGTGGCTGCGCCAAAGAGCGCAATGAGGGATAGAACGGAGACTTGTCCGATAAATGTAGCCATGGCTTCGAACACCAACACTCCAAATACATATGGATGCTACCAAAAAAATCAATTAAGAAAATTCTACTTAGGCAATTACATTAGTAAATTAAATGATCATCACATAACAATTTAAGTATTATTGAAGGTGGTTCGTTAGTAATTGAACAAAGATGTGACAAGGTCCGACATGCGTTTCAATATATATTACACAAATGCATATTATATAAAGCTTACAACGTCAAATAAAAAAAAGCTTACTTGAGCACATGCAGTCCAAGCTGTAAAAAGCTCTCCGGTAAGAATCATTGGTGCAAGCAAGAACGGTAAACCAACTACCGTCGAGCAGAACAACATCTCCATCTACCATCAAATAGGAGGAAATAGTCGTTAAAAGTTATTCGAGAAAGATGGTCATTCTTAAAACAGAGAATTTGTAAATTTTCTACTTGTGTTGTGTCTGGATTCATCTTGAAGATAGCTTCTTGCAAGTTACCGAGAAAAGCGTCCATGATGAGAGCCCCCGTGATCATCATTACCCCAATTATGCTGAAGTTTGGGGAGGTATGGGCATCAGCTAATGTGAATATGATCAGACCGATAACAAGTAGCATAGCTGATATGTACTCGTGGACCGGGTATTTTCTTCTCAACCCGGGTATAAATGCTCCCATTACCATCACCGGCAAGACCTAGAGAACAGAGGAAATGTTAGAGAAATAGCGATATGATCCACCCATTAAGAAAATGTACATATCTTGCTAATTGATATCCTCAGAGATGAATCATACCTAGTATGCAATTGACACAAAACCGTTACTAACAACGTAGTAATAAATGTAAGGATTTTAGGACCACAAAAGGAGTCGAACTTAGTCCTTAGAAAAGATAAACTAATAGAAGGTTGCTCTACATTGATAGTATTGGACTATATACTATTACTTGGTTAAAGTTAAATCATATAATAATATATACCTTAGTGGATTTGAACATGATTTGAGCAGGATAATTGAGATAAGCCAAGGAGCCTTTGGTGAGGCCATGAGATCCCATAAGAACACCAGATAGTTTCACATAAGTCTTCCATGGATTCACCATTTGCTTCGTCCGGAAGCCATATATGTAAATCAGAGCAATATACACCAATCCTTGCACAAACGTGAAAAACCATCCATAACTGTAACACACACACACACACATTAAACTTCTATTATTCCAATTTTTATATTCTTTTGTTAGTATAAAATTTGACTTTTAAAATACCTGAATTTTAGCCGGTTGTACACATATTCCTGCAAATTTAAGAAAAAAAAAATGAAAACAGTGTGTGTAAAAGATCTTAAATTTTGGTCAAATAAAATGAAAATTTTAATAAATTGGCAGCTAATTATGATACGCGTTGTAAAGTTAATGTATAGGGGTTAAGCAAATCAATAAATCTCAATATAAAGTTAATAAAAAGAAAAACAGAATCTTGAGAAATGAATTTTACTATATTTTGTGTTAATTTGTATAGAATACATATCTCAGATTTAACAAACTCTTTGCATGCCAAATTTTCGCCTTTGTTTCCGGCTACAAAGTCATTGTTCTAATGAAATATTGTTAGGAGAAGACAGAGAGATCAGCATGAAAAGCCGGAATTTTCCAGGAAAAAACCAGCTCAGAAAAAAAAAAGACATTAAAAATATCGAAAACAAGTCTCTGATCCTACAGATACGTTTTACCAGAACTTGAAAGAAGAAATGAAAAATAAAATAAAAACGAACCTCACAGACGCCATTAACGAGGTAACCAAAGAAAAATCCAGAAGAACAGAAGAGAAATTGTTGCCATCTGGGTTTATTAGACAGAGATATTCCAAACAGTGATATCATTTGTTCTTCGTTGCTCTTCATGATCTAGAAATTAGAAGCCGAGGAAAGTTACAAATAGAAAATATAAAAATTGATTTCTATATGAAGATTTGGGATTTGTAAAAGTGGAAGAATCAGTGATATTGACAAGTAGAAGAAGAAAGGTATATAAATCAACTGAAGAAAAATAAAAAATAAAATTCTCCTCTTGCTCTCTGACTCTAACTTAACGCTCACGAACACTTTATAAATGAGTGTTGTATTTAATAAATAGAGATTTAAGGGTCTAATTGTCTTTTACTTTTTGATATCTTAACATTACTATATGTTAGATTATTATATTTATTTGAAAATAAATATATTATGGCTATACCTTTATCTGATATATTTCAAAATATAAAAATAAATATATAATGGCTATAACAATGATAAAGACGCACTCCTTTATCGAAAACCATGGAATTAAACTACCAATATTGGGACTTGAGTTTAGAGAGAGCTACGTTCATCTCGCAAGCCAATGATGAGCTGGCAATGCAAAAAGTCAGTTTCAAGACAGCCTCGTGTTTCCTTCTGAAGTTCCGTGCCGAGACTTCATGCCACGTCAGACTAAGAGTTTAGGATTCTTCTCCCATAAAAAAAAAACATTTTTGTTTTGATAAAACCTTAAGTAAAATTTCAAATGAAATATTTAATTTGAAGATCTACCACAAATTTCGCGAAAAGGACCAACCATAAATTTCGCTACAAGATATTTAATTTATTAATTGATTGTCAACCTGACATGCATGGTATTTCGGGAAATCGCAATTTCACCGGAAATCTTATTCGTTGTTTTTTGTAAATAGCCTATTAAATTATTGATGATATAATTCTAAGTCGTCGAAAAATAAATATATTCATAAGTCAAAAAGCTTATGTTTCAAATGGTCAAATCTCTAATAGTTAAGAATCGAGTATCCAGCAAGATTTAATTAAATTCTCATTTACTTATATTATATTACAAGTAGATTACACTTTTCAATTAGAAATTGGGCTTAGATTTTTTAAGAAAGAATCATAAAGCCCAATCATTTTATAAATTTATAAGAACAAACGAATCCAAGAATCTTACAAAATGATTCCAACAAGGAAACTTCTAACTCGGCCAGATGATCAAACGCCTCAGCGACATCTACAATCTTAAAACTCACTCATACACTCTCACACATACACATACATATAAACTCACACACAGTAAAACCTCTATAAATTAATAATGTTGAGACCAGAAAATTTTATTAATTTATAAAAGTTATTAGTTAATCGACAAATTAATAATTATTAACTTATAAATAGTTTTTCCAAATTAAAAAAATATATATAATATAAAAAATAAAAAAATGAAGATAATATTTCGATGTGTTTTAATACATTTACACATTAGAAAATAATTATTGCATATATAAAATTTTTAATAATTTTTGATGCAATTTGAGAAGATAATATATATTTTAAGAAAAATAGAGATAAACTCCAACAAAATTACAAATTTACGAATAAATAAACAATATTAGAATCATATTTTACTAAAATATCTTATATATATAATAAATTTATGTTATTAATATGACCATATATTTACATAGAGATTTCAAAAAAAATATTATCTTATTATTTTATCGAAATGTGTCAATTATTACACCGATCCAACTCGGGATCAAAATAATTTATTAATCTAGAGAAGTTATTAATTTATCGTGTATTAATTTATAGAAGTTCTACTGTATGTATTACATGTGGATCCCATTTTAATATCTGTAACTCCAGAGTGAGATATCTTCATAACACATCTCTTCTTCCATGTAAACATTAGGAGTCATGTGGTCCATATACGATCGCGGCGGCGACATTAACGGCTCCTCGGCGAGTCTCATCATCGTCGTCGATACTTCTTCTTCGTCCACAAATCCATACGAAGAATTCTTCTCCTCCGATCCCGAACCAGAACCCGAACCCGAACCCAAATCCACCTCATCGCCCGAAAAAGGCAAAACCGTAATTCCACTTCCTAAATCCGCCGGCCTGAACATCTCCGCCGCTTCAGCCGCCACTCGCCTTATGATATCCGGATCATTAGATTCCGGCACCGGAAGCCGCCAAGCAGAGTCGGCGAAATTCAAACACGCGGATCTCCCGCGCAGAGCTAACACCGCCACATCGTGTGCACGCGCCGCCATATCCGCCGTGGGATAAGTCCCGAGCCATATGCGGCGTTGGTTCATCGGCTCTCGGACTTCGCAGACCCATTTGTCGCCGTTCCTCCGCCGTATTCCTCTGTAAACTGGGTGACGTGTCTCCTTGAACACTCTCCGGCCCGCACGCTTCTTAGGCCTCATCTCCGCCAGAATAATCTCATCGTTATTCATAATTCAAAACAACAATAATTCTCCGTAAAAGTGAGAAACAAAAAGAACTCCGGTTAACTTAAATTACTTCTAAATGCGGGTTTTTTTTCTGGAAAATCTTACTGGGTATCTAAAAACCAATGTAAATTTCGATTTCTTGTTACAAAAGGATCAAAGATTGTTCGAATGAAATGTATTGTTTATGACTTATGCTCTGTTTTAGTTTTAGTTTTTTTTTTTGTTGGGAGTTAAGAAGCAGACAAGTGAAGGAAAGGGAAATATATAGGCTACGGTGATGGGACCCACAAGAAGCGAATTCTACGCGCGTAGCACACTTATCTGTTTCATGGTTCGATGCCACGTCTTCATTAAAGGAAACCAAGGTGTTGTTAGCTGTTAGCCGTTATATCCTTAACTTGTGTCTACTATATTTTTTAATTGTGAGCTTGAACGCATTTAATTAACCTTAAAAGTTGTTTCTCCTTTAAAAACATTCGATTAGTATCCGGGAAATTTTATTTTATTGTAGTATTTATTAGCATCGCTAGGCTGCCTAAGTCTTTATAAATTACTCCAAAGCAGCTAATTTTTAGTAAACAATTAAGCTAATTAGCATGTATTCTTTTCCTGATTTTGGATAACACAAACAATAACTATATAGATGTTGTTCATGTAATTCGTCAATATAATGTATATCATTAGTGTATGAAAGTATACTTAAGTCCATTTTAAATGGTTTCGCGATTCATATATATTATGTCCATGCACGTCAATTTAATTTTGTTTTTTTGTTAAATTAGACTGAGAAAAATCTCGAAGTTCCAATTTTTAGCTTGATACAAAAAGTCAAGAAAGTAAAAATAAAAAAGAGGTGTAAAACAATTTTTTTTTTTTAATTTATTTACTCTATCAAAACATGTTTAACTGCTGAGTTTTAATAGGGTTCAGTGCACTAGTATTAGTATGATTGCACCTAAACTTGATGTTCCACGATAGTTTTACTTTATTGAGAGACTAAACATGGGAGACAAGAGCTGATGAATTTTTGTTAAGCTCTGAGAGATTTAGAGTGTGTGGATTGAACGAATAAATATAGTTATTAAGACTCACGAAAGAGTCGTTGGATCACGCAAATATTAGATTGCTCATTTTTCCTTTGCTGTTGTCTTTTTAAGTATATAAGGTGGATCAAATGCAGAAAAAAATTTCAAAACTAGGAAAGGGTTTCTAATGAAAATTAGTTGATATATTTGACAGCCAATTTCATTTACTGTTGTTTTTGAAAAATTAAATAAGATGAGATTTATAATTATCTAGTATATAATAAATATGTATCAAATTATTCATTGCCAACTAATGGTAGTAGTTGAGTGAGAATACAAAAAAAAAATTAGAGATAAAATTATAAACTAAATTACCTGACTTACTATTGTTGTTTTTCCATTGAAAAACGAAAGGCTTATGTTATTTTGGTATTTTTATGAGTGGTGATGACATTCGTTATAAAAATTATATATTTAAATCCACGATCTGACCCAAAAACAACAGCTACGTTACTTAAGACTTTAGTGGGGTTTATATATATATATATATTTTTTTATAAAACCTCAGTGGTTTAAAAATACAGACAACGAACACATTTGGAATCTTTGGTCAAACATAACTAAATTTAATACTAAAAACTCGAAGTTGGGTCCAGGTCCTAGAGTTTTTTGTTTTGTTTTGTCGGCTCCATGTTGAGGTTTTGGGACCAAAATATCCATTTAAAAGAGATCTGATTTCTATATTTGATTTGTGGATATGCAACACGTGACTCTTTTCCACATTAAGGAAATTAGCTGTGAGTAACACGTGGGATTTCCGTGGGAACTCTTTCTTAGTGGGTACTATGTAAGCAAGTGCGTATAACATTTGCAGATTATAACACATTTAATTCCTTTATCTTATTACTGGAACACTTCCAGATATATGAATCAGCATGTCAAAAATATGTGTATAATATATACTTAAATCTGATCGTTGAGAGACAATTTTCTTTTATTACCGCGATCAGTTTTTATTATGACGGAAAACTTAAATTGAAATCCAATGTATTGTCGTGAAGACCTGTAAATGGGAGAACTCAGATACATTAGCTGTTTTAAACTATAAATGAAAAATGTTTGCTATTTAAAATCTACCACTAGACCACCATTTTTTGGTTTATTTTCTTCTCCAAAAATTTAATTTAGAAAATCAGATGTAGTTTTGATATTTGTTTATAATATTTAGGTTTTGATTGGTAATATATATGTGAAATGAGACCAAATTACAAATTTTGTTGATTATCTCACTACTCTTTTTTTTTTTGCAGTTTTATAGTTGTCATCAATAATAATTCTTAATTTTCAATAAAATAAAAGAGATATTGAAAATATACAAGCTGAACAGTTCTCAGTAGACAATTTTGTATACTATTAACATTAAAATTTAAATTAAGAAAGTTTTGTTTTTATATAACTGATATAAAAAATCAT
The DNA here is from genome assembly GCA_028015245.1 of Cardamine occulta. Lineage (NCBI taxonomy): Eukaryota > Viridiplantae > Streptophyta > Magnoliopsida > Brassicales > Brassicaceae > Cardamine > Cardamine occulta. Next base: position 18,887,442 of record CM051365.1, read on the forward strand.
TTTATTTATTAGATTAATAAAAAGGTATCATTGGGCATGCGAAACCTGCGTTTTAATGTATTATAGTCACTGCATTTTCGATGCCCTTTTGTTTAATTTGGGCGATCAATGTGGCCATTTCTGAACTTATTTAACACTAAAGTTTTATTTCTTCATATATTATATATATAAGTATTTTAATTTAAAATTTACAATTATTAAATGAATTCCTCTGACTTATAGAGGCTAACTCAAAACATTTATGCAAATTAATAGACGATAGTGACGATTATATTGAATGTTTGATAATGATAATACAGAAGGAAATGTCTTTATCAAAAAAAAAAGATAATACAGAAGGACAGGTTGAAATAAAAATGTAAACAATACTACAATCGTAACCCTTAGAGACAAGGAGACATGTCGGCCATAAGAATTAAGTTTCAGAGCACCTCCAATGGTGGAAGGGAAAGCTTCATAGAAAGGAGTTTTTAACATTAAAAAATTATAAATTGTATCGGTAAACGCGCATTAAGAAGTTTTTTCTTAAGAATCGGTTTTTATTTAAGAGTTTTTAGAACCATTTCTTAACAGAATTTCTTAAATTTATTATTAAAAAATGCTAAAAAAATTTTATGGAGTTCTAATGATCGGAGATGCTCTCATGTTGTCACTTGCGCGTGTCCTTTCGTTCATCCTTTTATTTTTTCAATCTCACTCTCGTACACTAGTATTGTATTTTAGGTGAGCACTTATTAATGGTGAACACTCAATTATTAATGTTCAGTTATAGCCAATTATATGTATATCCCGTGTGTTAATTTACCGAACTTACTAGTTAAACATTTTATGGATTATAACTTTATAAGATATCAAACGGTATATAGTTAAGAGATCAAACGGTAAACGTTATTTCAGCAGTGTCGGTGAGTGCTATGTCAAGAAAAATAAACAAAATGCAAATTATAGTCCCCCTTTTAAATTGAAATTAATTCTTGCTAAAACACTCCTAAGAGTAAGAAAGTGAACAGGATTAAGCAATCAATGAAACTAACCTTTCACGACTCGTCTAATATAGACAACATTAATTACTTTTACAGTTTTACTAAAAAGTCACTTTTACAAATTTACATTTACTTATTCGATCATGGGTTACTATGGAAGAAAGAAACAATCTGGATTCTGATTTTCATGTTTTCAAAAGCTGCTTCGATGATGATGGAAATAAGCTTGGGATCAATCCTCATTGATCAAATAGCTTTCAACTGTTTTGGGACATCCTCTGTTTCTTGTTCTGCCAAATGCTGAATAAAGAACGGTGATTTAAACCCAATGAATTGTTTTTTTTTGGAGCTGAGACTGTAAGAGATTAGGTATCTAGCCTCTCATCTAATCTATCTCTTACAGAGACATGTTCAAAAGGATGAAAAGTTTATTTAAAAACATGATTAGAGTACATCTAGAAGAGAAATTAAATTTTTAATAGCTAAATACTATTATGTTATGGGTTTTAGAAGAAACAGAATCAACCACGACCTTCTCGTAGATATCAGACACTCAAGAAAACATATCCAAAAAGCTTTTCTCCACTCTACCATCCGATAACATATCGATAAGCATCTTTAAAGAGGAAGAATCAGCAGAGAAGCCACACCTTTGAGACAAAGTTCATTGACCAAAGTGTTAAGCGTAATGAGATTGGGGAAATGTCTTATTTCTACCAGTCGATCAACTAATCCCACCGCTTCAGAAACTCGGCCCATTGAGGCAAAAGCCATTGAGAAGAGTGTTAAATATGACTGTGTCAGGCTCATACCCAAGTTTCATGATTTTCCCCATAGTTGAAAAAGCCAAACAAATTCCAACCGTTGTCATGCTTGTATTATAGACAGGACAAACAAATCGCTTTCCCAAGAGACCTACTTGATATTTGAAGAAAAAACAAACATTAACAACACAAGTAGATTCATATTTCAATGTTCTCTCATTCCAATCCAACAAGGATTTTGAATTAAAAAAGAGCCACCAATGCATTTCCCTAATTGGAACTTAACAAGAAAACACAAGCATGCTCTGTTTAGATGTGAACAGGCCTAGCTGGTTTCAACAAGTACACCCAAATACCGCATAAACACTAACCGGGAACAGTTGGCTTTATCTATCTTTCGGTAAAAGATCAGACATTCAAGAAATCATATCCAAAAACCTTTTGTCCAATCAACCATCCCATATCATATTGATAACCATCTTTCTAGTGAAAGCATCAGCACAGAACCCACACCCTCTTCATTTCTTCAATGAGTTCAGTTGAAGTGATTACATCACTACCTTGGAGATGCGCTCGGATTAGTGTGTTATATGTACGACCATTTGGCGCATGCCCATCCTCCTTCATTTTACAAAACAACATGTCCGCTTCAGGCAGTAAGCCATTCTTACAAAGCCCTCCAATAATTGTATTGTATGTTATGACACCAGGCTTCACTCCTTTGTGAAGGAGGCTACAGAATAACTCCCAAGCATCATTGACCTTACCAGCATTGCACATCCAGTGAATAACGATATAACTATAAGTCACGGCATCAGGATCACACCCTTTGCTAATCATCAGTTTCAGCATCTAGTTGGCCTTATCGAGGCGGTTCTCCCTGCAAAACCCATCTATCATAGAATTATATGTAATAGTATTACGAGATATACCCCTTGTGATCATCTCCTTGTACAATTCTTTGGCCTCTAGAAGTTTCCATTCTTTAACAAAACTATTAATCAATACATTGAAAGTGAAGACGTTGGGGTTGACTTTCCTTGTGATCATATCCCTCAACAACTGTGCACCATCATGCCATCTACCAGCGTTACAAAATCCTCCTACGAGACAGGTGTAGGTTTTTATATCTGCTTTGATCCCTTTCATTTCCATATATTCGAAAAGGTTGAGTGCATCGTCGAGGTTCCCGTCTTTGCAAAGACTATCAATAACGATACTATATAGGACTACATCGAGCTTGAGCTTTCTTTTTTCCATCTGTTTGAATAAATCCAAGGCCAAACCAATGTTCCCGGACTTACATATTCTGTATATAATCGGTCCATATGTAACTTCATTGGGTTGACAACCATTTTCCACAATTTGATCAATCAAAACCACAGCTTCAGATACTTTATCTTTGAGACAAAGTCCATTAATGAGATGGTTAAGCGTAAAGAGAACAGGTCTAAGCTCCATTTCTACCATTCGACCAACTAATCCCACAGCTTCAGAAACTCGGCCCTCGACACAGAATCCATTTATTAAAGTTGAAAATGTGATTGTGTCACGCTCATATCCAAGTTTCAAGATTTTTCCCACAATAGAACAAGCGAACTTAAGTTTACGACGCCGGCAGAAACAGTTGATCACAATATTTAAAGTGTAGAAGTCATGTGCAATCCCATTCAATTCCATTTGCTTGGAGAGAGCTAAAACGAGATCATACTGTTTCGTTTTGGCAACAGCACTAAACAGTTTACTGAAATCAATGACATTGGGAAGAGGACGAGACCGAAGCATGGATTCAAAGAGATCAACAGCATCATCTGCCTTAATATCAACAAGCCCATTTCTCAATCTCTCTATATAAGAAAGTTTAACTTCACTGAGAGCAGTGAAGGCGCAAGACAAGAACTCCTCTGGGCTGTGAAATAAAGAACTTCTCCAAGTACCTGTCCCAGGAAAACGAGGCTGAACCAATTTGAAAGTGAAGGCCTTCCGATTAAGAGGAATCAATCTCCGCATCATCAATGTCATTTCTACTTCAGATGAACCGTTCCTTCTTAGGGCACGAAAATGTTTTTTTCTCGGAGACTGAGTAGGTAGATAAATAGATATGTGTGCTTTGAGGGAAACAACAGAATTTCCGGTTTGATGTCAAATTTCTAAACCGGTTCATTTACATCCGGTACAATCCGGAGCCATAAAATGATGTCGTTTACATGATTTTTTTTTTTTACTTTTTAGTTCTACGCCAAACGATGCCGTTTGACACTTCTGGTGATGGTACCGAACTTGTTTTCATGGATTCCAACCATTAAAAATTACTTCAAAACTCTTAAAGAAACGAAAGTGCAAACTGGAAACACTCCAAATACAATGAGTGACTTTCTGCTTCTATTCCATGGAGAATCGAAAATTTCTGCCGAATTCGCCAACAACTAATTGAGGGGAAATATAAATGGTACCAAAGCTACAGAACAAAAAACCGGTTTAGATAAAACCGCGTTGTCCTTCCTTCTGTTTCAGTCAGAGTTAGTTGACAAAAGGATTATTTACCTTTTTTCCTTCCTTTTGGGTTTCAAATATCTTTTATTTTATTTTATTAAATTATCAATTTGGTTATTAAGCTAAGAGCTAAGTCTGGTTCAATTAATAATTCAATTTATAATCCATCTTTGTGATTGCATAACACACACACACACACACATATCTATATGTAATTATGTATACGCACTTTACTTTTCATCTATATATATGTGGCTGATAATCACCCAACAAATCCTACCAAATTGCCCTCTCAACCCAAAACTTCTTCATCTTCTTTAATTAATTTGCCACTTTCGACACGTGTGAAAAATCCTTCTCTTGCTTGCTACTTACTATATAGTATATACTACTATAATCTAATGGCTACTGCCGGCTTAACTGGACGTAAAAAGGATCCGGTGTACCGAGGAATCCGGTGTCGGAGCGGGAAATGGGTCTCCGAGATCCGTGAGCCAAAGAAAACCACTCGAATCTGGCTTGGAACTTACCCTACGGCAGAGATGGCAGCCGCAGCTTACGATGTGGCTGCTATGGCTCTTAAAGGCAGAGAAGCTGTCTTGAACTCCCCGGGATCTGCCGGGTCATACCCGGTTCCCCGATCAACATCCGCAGTGGATATTCGAACCGCTGCGGCCGCCGCGGCAGCAATGAAGGGAAGTGAGGAAGAGGAGAAAGAGGCAAAAAAAAAGAAAAGTAGTAGTATGTCGAAGTTGATATCTCGTGAATGCTACGAAAATGATAATATGGCATCTTCGTCATGGTGTGGGACAGAGTTCATGGACGAAGAAGAAGTCATGAATATGCCTAATTTGCTAGCTAATATGGCAGAAGGGATGATGGTTGCACCGCCATCGTGGATGGGTTCTCGGCCGTCGGATGACTCTCCGGAGAATTCAAATGATGAGAACTTGTGGGGCTATTGATCGGTTTGTGTTTGTCCCCGTATATGTATGTAATCATCTTGTTTTTGTTGCTTTTTGTTCATTATGTCACTTATGTGATATATCAAATCATATGTGTGTAATTGAGGTTGTTCTTGTATTGTGGATTTACAGCTTGGGTTTATTTGGATTTTAGGGTTGTTAATCAGGGCTTAATTAGCCCTTCTACTGATTTCCCTTTAATTTTTGAGATTTCATATGTTGATTACTTGATTTATATCATTACTCTTTGCATTAGTCTTTATATATCTTAAAACAACCTAATTGTTTATGTACATAGCTTGTTCGTTAAGAATACAGTTCATGTTCTTGAGTTTGTTTGTGTTCAATATTAAGATGAGAGAATATGAATGATAACCATGCTCGTACGTGCTTGTTCTTGTTTAACTACAAAAATCCAAGTCTTTGACACGACACATATATATCTCTCTTCAGGTAAACCATTTAACATATGATCCCAAAACAAACGCCGCATTTTAACTTTACAAAGTTTCATGTTTGTCAAATATAGATCTATTAATGTGACGAGTAACACGATCGCTGTCGAATTTTCTCTTCAGTCTCATAATTATCATTTCACTTATTATCAATATTGTTTTGACTTTTTTTATCATTCTTTATTATAAAGCATTGTTCTGTAGATATACAACATAAACATATTTTCGGAAATCCATTTAGCGATCTATATATATTCCACTTAATTTGTCTTGTAGTGATATATGTTTTTATATGTATCAATTGATTGATTGATGCTTATTCACAGAACGATATACATATAATAGTGTTCCTTTTAAAAAGTTTGTAGGGCCCGAGTTTCTTTTTCTGGATATGTTATTTGTTATAAAGGCTGTGCCATATATGGCACATGAGTAGTGTTTTCTTCCTTGGTCCTTTTTTTTTTTGTCCTTTTCAGTTTCCTTTTATGTAAATAAAAGCTAGAATATTGTTGTATGTTTCATACTTTAATTGTGATACTTTATTTTCTTGCTAATAAAGTTAATAAGTTGTAACAATTTTGATCATTCGAGTTCAATTTAAATTAATGTATTACTTTATAACTATATATTCCACTATCTATATGTTGTTTGTTGTTTGGACTCATTTAACACAAATTACAAAACATGTCATTGTTTTTTACAAACAAACTGACTCTTCAATTGTGTGTTTATACCGAAATTTATGTTGAAACATCTGAACAAATTTTATTTGGGAAAATAAAACACTGACTTAACGATATTTAATTTGAAATTTACTTATAAGCTTATACAGTCTACATATTAAATATTAAATCTAATTGATAAACGAATTAATATTATTATTTGCATTAAAATCATGATTCATAATTTAACGCCAAAAATTTGGTGCAAAAAGTAAAAGTTACAGATAATTTTACCTGAAACGGACAAAGAGACCATGTGGCTATCTTTTATCATATATCCGTCACTAAGTTCTATAAAGCTTTAGCTTTTTTTTTTTCTTTTTTTTTTTTTGTCGTCAAACTTTAGCTTTAGAACATTTTATTATTTTATTTGAAAATCATACAATATATTAATATTATTACAACAATTTTAATGGGTGGTTTCTACTTCTAGTCTTCAAAGAGATTCCCCTTTTGTTTGAAAGTTAATAATTCGTAAAGAAAACATATTTTCCTCTTTATATAGTTTGAAAAGAAAGTTATGAATTAATTACTAAAATTAACTCGGCTTGTCTCTTTCGACGAAGCACATCTGCATTTTTTTTTTTTCATTTTTGACAGCTCTTTGCCACGGGGTACCATCTCCTCGGATTTCGTTGAACTAATTTCACCAAAGAACAGTTACCCTTTATATTCCGATATTATTCTGATATTATTCTGGTCACTTGTTGCTGTACTTCTTACTAGTAAACATCTTTTAAAAGTGATAAATCTTTCAACTTTGAGCTCAAACAAAGATAATAAACATCAAACATATTTTAAATGTGTACTTTTTTCTTTTTGCAAACTGCCTTATCCCTTTTTTTGTTTGGGAAAAAGCTGCCGTCAATTGAGAAAAAAAAGAAAAAATATTTTGATATTGTGATTTGTTAGTGGGGCATGATAAAATAACACTACGTCGACAATAAAATAATTAATAAGTACCACTACAACAACTTGAGAAAGAAAAATCAAAACACTATCAATTCTACCATTTTTTCCAGTAAAAGAGCAATACTACTTTTTCACATTTGCGATTTACAATTATATATTTATACTTAATTGTATATATAACTTGCAAAGCCAATATCAATAAAAAAAACTATGGAAATCAGATTTTATAAGCAACAGAAGTACAAAAAAAAAAGGGGCAAAAAAATCGGTAGTAAAAATCAGAGATAAACAAGAACCGGATCGGTTTGTTTCCAATGTTACTGAAGAAGAAACAGCTCCGTTAAGAGAAGAAGAGAACTGTTTATTCTTCTTTATGCGGTTTTGGTCTGGAGGGTTTTGCAGGAATAACGTAACTAAGGAGAATCAATACAACAGGTATGATTGTTCCAATGTAATATACGCTCCCGTAGGCAGTGAGTGTCTCGTGCAAGCTTAACACCTGAGAGATTGCGATTAAGACAAAGTTGGTTTAACAAGGGAGTTAAAGAGTGATCAATCAGTGTGGCGGGAGAGGAAATAAAGTTAGTTATTACCATGAAACCAACGGCTGAGTAATTGAGAACCAAAACGGTGTAAAGGAAGTTGATGAAGACCATGAATTTTCTCAGCATTGCCATTTTCGGAGTGATCGCTTGTTGCCACCGGTAAATAACTGCAAAGATAACAGAATTAGATCAAGAAGAAGAGAGATGCCACTAGCAAATGAATGAAAGCGGGTAAAATTGTATCTATTTACCCCGTGAGCCGGCGATCATCAGAGCTGACTGAACAAAGAACATAATATAACCAGGATACAGTCCCTGCAAATTGCATTAGATACGGTTAGTTAGCTTCCGATGGGGGAAAAGATTAGAGTTTTTAATACAGTAAAACAGTAAGTTACGAGATATGTAGGACTGGAAGGACATAAAGAAAGCAACTGGGAAAAAGGTAACAGATGAAGAAAGAACTCACATGCCAAACTGCACTGACGGTTTGCGTAGCTAGTAACTGGAAGAAACCCGCTCTCTTTCCGTTCTTTACAAGCCTATCATACACATCTGTATTTTAAACAGCATGAATAAGTGGATAATCTTTCAGAATGACTAAGTTCACAGATCAACAGAAAGTTCTGCTTTTTATGAATCATTCAAATATCAGAAAACTACTTACAGTGGCGGAGCCACGTGCTGACTTGTATGTTCCATACAAGCGGAATCTGAACCGCGCTTTTAGCAAGTTCGACACCGAGAATGTCTACGTTCTTGGCACGATCCCATTTGGGTTTTGGTGAAGTATCATCAGTCCAACCACTGAAACCCAAACCAGAGATGATAATAGAAGCCTCTGAAATTGACCAGATGAAGTAATACTTCCAACGGGCTGTGAATGCCGCCATGTATTGGTAACTAAATTTTCTAAAGAATCCCCATTCTAGGTACACAGGTTCAGTGAACCGAGTTAACGGGTATTGAGGTACTAAATAGAGATACAGAGCCATGCAAATCCCAGCTTGCAAAATAGCTCGGAATGTAGCTCCAAAAGGCGATGGCCGCTTTCTTTTTATGGAAGTATCCCAAATCTGGAAAAGCACAAAAGTTTACAAATTTACAGCTTAGTCTACAAAAAAAATCGGTGTTTTCTTGGTAAGGATCAAAGATCTCAAGAAGAAGAAGCTTACTCCTTTTCCTTCAGTCCATTCGAGATAATCTTTCATTTCATAAACAGGACCAGCAAAATGGCTACCGCAACAGAGGCAGTACCCAAAGTACTCAATCAAAGATGGCATCTGAATCAATCGGTTCTTCTTCTGAGCTTCACGTAGACCTTCCTCTTTCAACATCCCATCATTGTAATTCATAGCACACGAGATAACTTTCAGTGTTAACACCATTAACGCTCCTAATACATCAACAAAAAAAGTGCCAAGTAAAGAAGACAATCACAATTACTACTACTCAGACCAAATTCATTAATAACTCTCAAGAACAAGAGCATCCAAATCAAAAGGAAGCACCTTGTTCTTCTTTTGTTTAGGATTCATAACTAACAACAATTTCATAAGTGAATAAGACGAGGAAATCAGGAGTTACCAGTAGAGTCAATTCCACCTTCTTTCCACGCATCTCCACTCATGTAAAACACATGACTACACAAATCACGAAATTGCACCTATAATTAAATCATGGTCATACAAAAGGCGGAAGATTTTGCACTGATTTAAAGTACCAGCCAATGAGATAAGCGAAACCGAGGAAGAAAGTGATGATTCCACACTTGGGTCGATAAATCGCCATGGAAGCATATCCGATCGTCATCGGAACAAGGAAGTGGAGATTGGAAGAGAAGCCAAAGGAAAGGTAAGAGAGGAAAGCACCTGAAGCAGCTGAATAAAAGTGTTTACCGAGTCGACTCGGGACGATTCGCCAGGCGAAGGAGACAGGGATCGTGGCGACGAAACAGAGGAGGAAACGAAGAACTGCGACCGAAACTCCGATTGAAGCAGCCATGGCATTCATATCAATCAGTTCCATGGTGTTAAGACCCGGTTTTCACCTCGGGAAAGCTTCTTCTTCAAAGAGACCTCTGATCTCGCCGAAGCTATGGGTCGGTCGTGTCGTGTCGTGTCGTGTGGTTGTTCGCTCGCTTCTTTGTTCACGAAAGGTATCAATTCACCTGTAATAAACCGGTCGGCTTACTTTTCAAAACCGATTGAAATTGAAAACTAACGGTTTAAAATAAAAACCTAATTTCCTTTTTCCTCATCGTACGATCTTCTAATTCACAGTTGTATCATTTTATTTCTTACTTCTCGAGTTCTCGTTTCTTCGCCGTTCGTTCTCCAACAGTTTCATCATCGTCTTCTTTATCCGTCATTGCTTGATTGTACAGATTTCTCTGTTCAAGTAAGTTTATAGTTTTGGTGTTCTCGCTCTATTACGATTTGGTTTCTCGATTAGGCCATGTTTAAAGGTTTGTGTAAACTAAGAAAAATTAAGCAAAGAATTGTTCAATTTGTAATCAACAGCTCGTAGTCGTCTGTGTTATCCCTAGCTAGTAGTAATTCAAATTCTCTAGAGATTCTTAGGTTCTGAGCTTCTTTTTTCTCGATCTCATGTGATCTTTAAGGTAACTAGATGTGTAATCTGATTTAGTTTCTGTGTAAATGTTAATAAGCCATGGTCTATATCGTTTAGGTTCAAAGTGTTAACATGAAGGGAGCTGATAAGTTTGAAGCGAGTAAGATAGTTTTTCAGGATAGTGAAGAAGATGAAGATCTTTCAAGTTTATCTGCGTCTTCTTCAGATGAGGTCAGTAGCTTTAGAATACTTGATGAAATTCGAGACATTCTTGTTTGTTGATTTATTTTTAATTTTGAACAATCTGTTTTTGAATTGGGGAATTAGGAAGAAGAAACAGAAAAAGAGTTAACTTTTGAGGAAATACATAAATTGCGAGCTGATGGGTCTAAAGCAGTTCCCTGTAAATCAATTCAAGTGAAGAAAACGGGCCGTGCAAACAAAAACAGGTACACACACATTGTTTCTTTTGTTACTTGTAGTTTTGTTTCTAGTTCAGTTGTTGATTATATTGTTAATCTTCGGTGTTTCATTTGTGTTGAAAAAGACCAATGGAGTTGAGTTCTAAAAGACCCGTGAGTCGATTTCGAGAGGTTGTTCAAGTTCCAAAGAAGGTAAACAAGTTTGAGAAAATTTTGAATCTCTTTTTCTCTTGTTTCTTCTCCTCGAGTATTTGATCTTGCGTTGCATAATTGTTGAGTTTTTGGTTAAGAGTTGCTTTGGTTGCATTTAGGTGGTTCGTGATCCTCGTTTTGACTCATTGGGTGGACAAGTTGACCTTGAGGGGTTTCTATCTTTCTCTTGTGAATATGAAAGTTGTGATGATTCGCTCATTGTTCTTGTTTGAGTAAACATAAGTTTTGTATCTTTTGTAGGTTTAGGAAGCGTTACAATTTCTTTTTTGAGGAAAAACTTCCTGTAGAAAGACAGGTATTGATTTGATGCTATTTGCTGAAAAATATTCTTACAAGTTTTTGCCAGTTTCTGATTTGTCCCGATGCTTTTTGTTTGATTTTCCGGGGGTTCTTAAAATAGGAATTGAGAAAGCAGCTAAAGAAAGCAAAGAATCCAGAAGAGGTCAACGAGTTGAGAAACCAGTTAACTTATGTTGTATGTGATCCTTTCGTTGCCTCCCCTGTTATCTAAATTCTGTTGAAACTCTCTCTGATCATTAGTTTATTTCCTCGCCTATTTAATCTGTTATGTATCTCAGGAGAAAATGTTGAAATATGAGCCATCAACAAAGAACAAAGGAGCAGCAATACTAACAGAACACAAAAAGAGAGAACGAGAAGCCGCAAAAGAAGGAAAAAGGCCTTACTATCTCAAAAAATGTATGTCCTGAAGTCTTTTACTCGAAAATCCCAAGTTTGGGTTGAACATAACATTTTTGAGTTTATATTTGCCTACATTTTACTGAATCATTTTCTCTTCTTATGCAGCGGAAATCCGAAAGCAAACACTCATCGAAAAGTACAACACTCTCAAGGTATGTAAAAATCACTTTTGGCTCCAAAGTTAAAAGCGTTTATATAAAAACGGAACCAATGAATCATTTCTTTTTGTGCATGTCAGGAATCTGGGAAGCTTTCATCGTATCTTCAAAAACAGAGAAAGAAGAATGCAACAAAGGATCACAGGTACATGCCCTATCGTCGGGATGCAGAATAAAGAGAAACAATTTTGCTTTTAGACCGATGGTTCATATCGGTTCATGACAGGCTTTGTGGCGGTTCTAGTGATGTAGTACTGAAAATAATGCTTGAGAAATTGAAAGCCAAATGCAGCTTTACTCCTTTTTTTGTTAGCTGAAAGCACAGTACAGTCACGAGACTCTGGGCCTTTCAGAGGGTTCAAATCTACTTTACTTTTGTTAATTTACTGGTGTTAAATTATGTTACTTTAATTATTTAATGTTCTTAAGTATGAACACAGAAAATCGTCGGAATCCAACTACACAGAAAAATAGGATCTCTAGGTTGCGATAATGAAATCGAGGATTCTAATTTTCTACATGGATCCTTTAGAGTTATTATAACTTTTCTAGTTAATTTTGAATCTTAACAGGCGAATTAATTTGATTGAAAAAATAGTTTTTGATTTTATTTTTTTACGTTTCAAATCTCACTAATATAACGGTCCCCTAATATAACTACTCTTCTTTATATGGGAGATATATCACCATTTTTAATATAGAGTGCTTGAACTAGACACATATCAAACACAAAGTAAAGCACATTTATGTACGTAAGCAAATATGTACAAAATATATATACGCATATAACGTACACTTTGCATTCATCATATTTACACTATATAAAGATCTCCAAATCCTAAACGAAAAAATAATTTCCCACAATGTCATCATCACATGAAGACTACAGCCTTAAATTGTGGCTCACTATGGAATGTTAACTAATACACAAAATTACACAATCACTATATAAACAAACCATGTTAACACAACCAAAATTCACAACTCATAAATAAGAATTTCATCAAATTTTTATTCTATCATCTATAGAAACAAAAAACAATCCCTCCCACTTTTTATTAAATAAAAATAAATGGAGAGCAAAAGAGTGGCAATGTTGGTGACAATGATGATAGTGATGTTCATAGGGAACCTTATGGTTGAGGCAGAGGCTCAGACAATCCCTTTTCAAGAATGTTTTCCAGCTTGTCTTCTAGAGTGTAAAGCTGAGTCAAAGTTCCAAAACTTGTCTTCAACAACCTTCTCTACCATCTTTTTCTTCAAACCAAATTGATGATTCTGATGATTTCTGCAAACTCGGTTGTGCAACTCTTCATTGTGTTTCTCTTTCTTTCCTTCAAAGTCCTTCTCCTTCCTCTTCTCCTTTTTCTGAGAAAATTGTCAACCAAACTTCTCATTTCTGCAAACTTGGTTGTGCTGTGAATCATTGTGCTTCTATTTCTTCTATCGAAAATCCAAGGAACTTTTCATCTTCTGTATATATATATATATATATAAACATTTAATATCTGAATATGTTGCATGAATATATGTCTTTTTGTTTAACCATGCTTGGTGAAAAATCTCATGCATAATTTAAAGGTCACACTTTGTTATTTTGGTTTTTATTTAGCGATTGTAGATTTATACATCAGGTTGTCATTAAATCAAACAAATGTCAAAATCATACAACAATTAATATATAGCTATAGATTTGTGTTAAGAAATTTCAAATATAAAATTTTAGATAATCTTAATTAAGTTTATAAAGTGGAATAATTTTATTAATTTAATGTATATTACATTAAAATAAAATCTTAAAATCTAATTTATTAATTATTAAAAACTGTAAATCAATACATACTAAGACTATTATAAAACGATAGTTGATTAAAAAAATTATCCATTATCCAAACTAATCATTTGACATCTGGATATTTAGTATCTAATATTATTGATTCTAAACTTTTTTTTTTTTAATCTTTGTTGCTGTTTGTGTTATATATGGACAGACGTGGAGGAAGTCGCAGCCTGTGTTGATATGTGTTCGAACAAGTGTTCTAACATGAACTACAAGCTATATTTGTTTTTAACAAGTGTTTTAACATATAATTACAGTAAAGTGTTGACTAAATCAAATATATGAAAAAAACTTGGTAGATGAAATGTTCAATGTGTTTATTTGCTCCATGACTTTTGTAACAATCTCTAGATTCTTAAGGATAAAAAAATCTCGAGATTCTGAATGAACAGAAGTACATAATTCACCCACTACGTAATTTGTTGATGATTATAAAAATGTTAATTAACAATACACAAATTAAACAAGCCCTATAAAGTAGCAGTATTCAACACATGTATTAACATCAAACTGTATCAAAATAAGCATGCTTAGTTTTATATAATATAATAGTTTTGATCCTAAATTCGATCTTCAGAAAATTGAATTAAACAAAAAAATAAAACATCACACAAAATTTATAGTGGTCGTCCTTTAATTTGAGATATACGTACTTTTTCACCAGTACGAATTTTATAATATTCAAATTTTGAGTGTTATAATCTTTTCTCTCTATATTTTTTTCCTTGCTCATAATAGCGATAAATTTTAAATAAGTAGGATAAATCCAAAAACAAACAAATATAGATCTTAAATATCTGGAATACCATTAAAGCTACTTTCCAAACTTCTGCATTGACTAGGTTTGTTATTCAAAATTTTGGTTTGATTTTTGGTTGCGATATGGTTTGCTTTAGAATTTTAAAAAATAATTTAAATAATTACTTTAATTCATATATAGTTAAATACTATATCTATTTTTGATGAATTTCAGGTAGATATATATTTCTATTTTAATATGTATGTATATCTATGTGTACATGTTAGGTTCATGCACACATTTCTGGCATACACATATAATATAACCATTTCTATATTGGAGATAGAGAAAAATTCTGTAGATTCTATAAATGAATGGAAATAGATTTAGTTACCAACTGTATCAATATCACAGAAAATCACAAATATTTTTTTGCTGATTATGAAAATGTTGACTATAACTCAAAGTTCCACACTCCCCATATAAATATATCCTAGTAACAGAAACAAACAATCACAATTAACAAACACTTTGCATCAACATTTCCAATATTCCCTGCCCAACAACTAATCTTTGTACCTTCAAAGAAAATGGAGAACAAAAGAATGGCCATGTTAGTGGTGATAATGTTGGTGATGGGAAATATTTTGATTGAGACAGAGGCTCTAACTTTTCCAGAATGTTACGCAGGTTGTGTTGTGGTGTGTGGTGGTTCCGCGAAAGGAGCATTAAACAAACTTGCATGTCCTCTTACGTGTATCAAGAAGTGTATAGTTCCTAAAGTCACTTCTGATATTATAAAAGAACTTGACCAGATCACTCATTATTTCTGCCAACTCGGCTGTGTTGCCGATCGTTGTGCTTATTCCTCCTCAGTCCAAGATAAGGGTACGTTTTTCAATTTTTGTATAAAGTTTTCATATATAACTATACAGTTTAATGTTGTGGGTCTAATGATATTTTATGTAGATTTCCTAAGAGTAAAAATGGTTGATGATTTTTTTATTTTATTTTTATCATTCAATTAATTTTCTTATGGGTGTTTGTTTTTAAATATGGGCAGATCATGTGGAGAAAGTTTCAGCATGTGTGGATTCATGTTCAAAGACGTGTTCCCACAAGAAACATTAATTTGATTTTATTCTATGAATATTAGTCTTTAAAACAAGATACAAATTAATCAGTATAGTTTGTATCGATTAAATATTCTCAAATGAGAATTTATTTCTTGAGTTGATATGCTTTGTGTTACGATTTACGAGCAATCAAATTAATAAAATCATCCATTAAAAAAAAAGAGATTAACTTAAAACCCAATAGTAGATATTTGGCATATCTCAAAGAAATGAGATCCAAAGTAGTAGGCAGAAAGCCGGGGATTATATGTGGAGATCAAATTAAATGTATCTGCAGTGACTTCTCAACAACCACCTTCTAAAATTACCGATGCAGACCAAATGTTACAATTTTGAGATAGCCATTCAATAGGCCCAACACTATTTCACCTTTACACTATTTCACCTTACAAATCCTCGTTTTTCCAATATCTCTCCAGTCCAGAACGTTATAGTAAGATTGGTGGACGGGAAAGGCCGATTCATACAAACGGAAGGCCCATAAAAGCGAAGCCCATTCTTAACCCTATATATTTGCGGCGTTCGTATTCTTAACCCTGATCTCATGTTTCTTAGAAAATTCATCGTTGTATCGGTACTTTAGCCGTGTCAATCTATCTTTCCGAATGCTTATCTGATGTTTTGAATTTGATATTGATTTTCTTTAGGTGTAAAATGATGGAGGATCTGATTCTGCCTGTGGGTGCACTACCGGTCTTGTGGGACATAAATAAGTGTCCGCTTACCGATGCCTATGATGCTCGTCGGCTGGGTCAGTGGATAGAAGGGTTTTTGGGGGACTTAGGCCACACTGGTCCTATCGCCATCACTGCCGTTGGCCGACTAGCAAAGGTCCCTTATAAAGTCCTTAGAGCGGCCTCTCACAGCGGAATAATTCTTTATGACGCTCCCTACGGTTAGTATCTTTTCATCCTTATTCTTTGGGATTATTAGAGAGTCTAAGTCTTTAGTTTCTGAAACAGGTCGCAGAGACATTGATTCGCTTCTCTTCACCATTTCTACTCGCGAACCACCTCCAAATAAAGTTATGCTCATATCCCTCCACAACGTTTCGCTACATTTTTAACCGAGGAAATGAAGAGTAAGGGACTCGACGTTATTCTCCCGTTTCCATCTGATTGTGGTAAAGCTGATGCAAAGATCTTCTTGCAAAACGCACTTCAGACTAGTGTGTGTTTGTCCTCATCTCTCACAGTCTTGTTGAATTGTTGAATTCTCTACTAGCTACTGTTTTTTTTTCCACAGATTCAGACGATGAAGATGCCATGTGGGAATGCTGTGAAGCACTTTGGGGTGTGTGTTTGTCCTCATCTCTCATAGTCTTGTTGAATTGTTGAATTCTCTACTAGCAACTGTTTTTTTTTTCCACAGATCCAGAGGATGGTAAGTACAGTGAAACAGCCATCTGGGTTTGCGGTGTGTGTTGTAACCTTACTGGCCGAGGCTTAGAGAATTACACGAAGCATGTCAATGGTGGAAAACATGCACAGCTAGTAATTAAGCATCCTAGCCTTTTTCATTGTCGAACTATATTTGAGTTTCCCTTTTAGTTTTGTTTGCCTAAATTTGACCCATGATGTGCATTTGTTTTCCAAGCAGCTTTTCTTGGACCAACAACAGAAGATGGGTTTTCCTACTAATATGGTGAGTGAATAAGCAACCAAAGGCCTGTTTAAATATCTGAAAACCTTGAGATTTCTAATTCTGGGGTTTTCTTTATGAAAACTTGAACATTTTAGTCTAAGGACGACGTGAAGCGCCTGGAGAGCTCGTGAAGAAGAAGATGTCTACATGGCCCGGCGTGTTGTTCTTCTCTAAGGCTTTTCGCATGCTGAATTCTTCTCTAAGGCTTTTCGCCAAATGTTGCCTCAACTTATAACTTAAGCTTGTCTTTCATGTCTCGTGTTTTTTTTTTTATGGAGATCGGACATAGTAACCGGATAGTATGTTTCAAACCATATGATCAATAATGTGACAGCGATGTTTTTATCTATCGGTGATAAAGTGGCACAACAAAATAGTTTCTATGTTTTAAAACTGTTTTTGCAGGATAATAAATTCAAGAGAGAATTGGAAATATATTAACTTTTCCAATAAGATATGTTAGGAATAAGTCAACACGAAAGAAAAAATTCGAACGGTTAAAGAAATATACTGTACAATCCTTGAAACACTTAGCATATTTTTTCTCAAAACATGATGTAATGATCTTTGTCCCGTACATGTTTTCCAGTTACAGCACATAACAATATTTTGATGATAAAAACTTTTTTTCCTAACCGGTTGAGCTACTAACATTTTGATAAATTCACTGTATTTTGGCTATATAAGACCAAAACATGAATACGTATATTCAGATGTACGTGCATGCATGTATTTAGTTGATTATATAATTTATATTGTACCATTTATTTTTAGAAACAAAAAAAAGATTCCTGTGAACGGGGAAGAGGAAGACTGTCTTAATTAAGGATCACCACATGACCTTTTCTTCGAACTCCATATTTAAACATTCCTCAAACAAAATCACCAAGTCTTTCTCTCTCATTGTCTTTTAATTCTTTTCATTTTCTTCTTGTTACTTTCTTCCCATTCTTTTGACAAAAAAACAAACAAACCTGTAACTAAACTCTCTTTGTTCTTCCTTTTTGTTTGTTTGTTTGTCTCCCTGTTTTGAAGAGTCTTTTTTGTTGTCTCCTCGTTAAACTCGGTTGCACAACCATCTCCAGAAAATCATATCGAATCAAAATCCAACGGTGGAGATATTTTAGAATCTTAATTAAATTAGAGAACGAATAGAGCTCAAGGAAAAAAAGATGGGTTTGAAAGATGAGGAGAACAAAGCTGGAGAGTCTTCAGAAGAGCCAAAGGAACACGGACTAAGCAGGAAAAATAGCCATAGTTCTTTGTCTCCGACAGAAGATGATGAAGAAGATGAAGACAGGAAGCTTGAACTTGGTCCCATGATCGCTCTCAAGGAACAGCTCGAGAAAGACAAGGTTTTTTTATCTCTCTTGTTTATGATTGCATATATTAACATCGCTAAGTACTGTTACAGAACCTTATTCTAGTGAGCAGGGGAATTATAAAAGGCATTATCTTTAGATTGTACTCATTCACAAATTTAGTAAAAAATAAACACCTAGCATGGACAGTGTGTTCCAATTTTGGTTATCTTGTATGCTCTACGATTCATTAAATTCAACAAAATCACAACACAGCCCAATTGCATTTTGGCTATGTTAGTCCAAAATGTTATGTCTTTGGCCTTTATATAATAACCGGCGAATTTGGTTTTCCATATCTCCCCGACAATCTAATCAACTTTCTACAACAACAAAAATTGTTTAGGATGATGAAAGCTTAAGGAGATGGAAGGAGCAACTTCTAGGCAGCGTGGATCTTGAGGAGGTTGGAGGTAAAAAAAAAACCAATACCCAGTTTTACATCTACTGTTTAATAGCAGATAAATCCAGTTAAGAGTACAAACTTAATTCGTCCCAAATTCCATATTTATCTTGTCTTATGTGTAATCTTTTTAGGTGCGCTAAGGGAGAAAAATATCGTCTAGTAGTAGAGTGAATTAACGTAAGATAAGACCAAGTAACCATATAAAAAAATTATTTCGTGAAAAATACAAGAAAATGTGTCACTTTATAGACATAGATAAATTATACTCCTAATAATAATTATTTTCCTGGAATTTACTAGCCTACATACATTGAACGGTGTTATTTTAAAAGAAAATGTGTGTATATATATAATGCTTTGATAGAGTAACAAAATGTAAATGCAGAGACTCCGGATCCGGTGGTAACGATAATGAATTTAACACTTAGGTCACCGGGTAGAGAAGACATGGTATTAACGGTCCCAGAAAACGGTAAACCGGCTGCAAAAGGACCATGGTTTACCCTCAAAGAAGGCTCTAAATACACTCTCATTTTTACTTTCCGTGTCACCAACAACATTGTGTCCGGCCTCCGATACAGCAATTCGGTTTGGAAAACCGGAATCAAGGGTATTTTTGTCTTTTCATACATTCGTTTTCCACACTTGCACAAATTTTTAGAAGCCTGTCTTATATTTGAAAAAAAAAAAAAAAAAAAAAAAAAAAACTGTTTGTGGAGGACAGTGTATAGTAGAAAGGAGATGCTAGGAACGTTTAGTCCACAGGCGGAACCATACAACCATGTCATGTTTGAAGAAACGGCGCCGACTGGTCTGCTTGTTAGAGGCTCGTATTCCGTTAAATCTAAGGTACCAAAATTTTCATAATTACAATTTGTTTTGTATATTATCCATAATCTATCAAAACTCCGAAATCACGTTTATTTATAAAACAAAATCTAGGGCAAAAAAGAATTAACCTGCTTTATTTTCATAATTTTAGTCAAAGGTAAATACCATATCATACTCCGTTATAAATTCTAATTATACCCCCACCCCCCCAAAAAAAAACAAAAAAATTCTAACTATATCTTCATAACATTACTCTGTTTTTCAGTTACTTTAATTGGCAAGTAAAACAGTTTTGAATACATTGAAAGACTTTTTGCATTTTTGTTCTATTAATAATGAAATAAAAAACTGTGACGAATTAAAAAAAAATCAACATCGGCTTGCCAGTAATTTGTTGAATTGCTAGTTTTGAAAACGATTTATCATTATTTGGACTATTTCATTGCACTATTTAAGACCAATTACATATTATCTTGTAACTATTTTTCAGTTCGTCGATGACGATAATAAGTGCTACTTGGAGAACAACTACACCTTCGACATTCGCAAGAATTGGCTGTGATCCATCACACAAGTTACTGGAAGAAGAGAAATTATATATTATTCATTATTGTTTCATTTTTTCAACTTATTATTTGCTTTTTAATTTAAATCTCGTTCGTAAGTTAAAATTTGTTCATATAGTTCTTTGCCTAATTTTGTTTGGATGATTCTTTACCTCATTCTATATAGACAATTTGTTTGTTTGTTTTCTATAAGTTACTCTTTTCGGATTATATTTTATTTTGCGAACTAGCTAGATATAGTTATAAATCTTTGTTTCATCATTATAGATATTTTTCCTTTTCAGGTTCCAACTTCCAAATACTTGTTTATAAAACTAAATTATGAATCTATGATAAATTTTGGTTTGGTTATTACTTTGAATTATCTAAATGACAAGAAAAGCCTAAAGGAATTTCATAGGCTCTGTCGATACAAAAATATTTTTACATATATATACATTCTTTCTAAACGACCCTTGTTCAACATCCATGCATTACCGCTTTCAAAACTAAATTCATTTTGCCAGATATATATTTAAATGAACCCTATTTTAATTGTTGCATTCTACAAGTTTTTACCAAAACTCATTTTGTAAATCCTGTAGTTTTATTCTGCGGAATGTTTTTCTACTATATTTATCTATGTCACCGGAAATATTTAATAATTACTACATACTACTATATGGCGATGAAATAAAAAAAGATTTTTTTTTTGTTTTGATGGAATAAAAAGATTGTACACTTCAAGAGCAATGAATGCCTGACTTAAATACATCTTTGGTGTACTGTACTGCACTATCAATCTCGTCTTTAACTCTTGTGGAAGTCACTAGATAATAACCTAATCAACAGAAATACTATCTTATATCATGACTAAATCTCTCTCTATAAATAAAGCCAATACCATTCTCATATAGACAAATTTCAACTCTCACACAAACCATAACCAAAACTAAATTTTAACATGAAAAAGAGCTACAAGTTTCAAAGCCTCTTGTCTTCTCTCATCTTCCTCATAATCGTCTTGTCGATTTCAAGAATCGCCGCCGTGGGCTCTGGTGGTGGCTGCCGACATCCGCCGTCACAAAATAGCTGCAAGACATGCATGGCGGAGCAAATGGAATACACCTGTCCTAAGTGCGTCCCGGTGCTCCGATGCATGGCTCGTTGCCTTTGGGGCGGTGTGGCTCAAAGGAAATGCACCACCACGTGCGGCTGCGACCCCGTGGCCAAGCCTTCGCTGCTCGAGTGTAAGCGCTGCGTTTCTAGGTGTAAGTGTAGTTGTGCGGCTTAGGAACAAACAATCGACCTAACGCTCTCTTTTATGTTAAAATAATAATGTGTTGATAAATGTTGGATCTTTCTCATTTAACTTTATGTTTTATATGTTGAAAATGCTACATTGCTACGTATAGTTCACATATAATCACAAATTATATCTTTTTAGTATACAATATTTCGTTGAACGAGTGTTACCAGCTCGATCTTTTTTGTGTCAGTTTACAAAACTCATACACACTCAAATTTAATTTTGGATTTTTGTCTTTTGAGACTATTATTACTGTATGATTCGTATATCCCTGATTATAGAAAAACTGCGTGACGTTTTCATGGATACAAGACGGCGCGTATTCCGTTTACATACTTACAAAGAGAACGTTCTTCTGAATTAAAACCCCACGGAAACTTTGGTTACTCATAGACGGATTAGAAAAAAACAAAAAGAAAGATTATAGTATATCGTACACCGCGACGCAGCAGATTATTTAACCGCCGTCATTCTCTGAGAAATCTCTGGAAACATCTGAAACCCAAATACTGAGCACAGAATCTCTCCATTTCCTCACCGCCTTTCTCTCTACACATCTCTTCCTCCACCGCTTCTTCCCAGTAAAGAGGCCACGCGCCGCCTTGTCCAGCGTCGACTCCGAGATCGTTGTAGGACCACCATTGAATTTCGTCTTTAGTCTCCGAGATTGAGTCCAGTATTTCCTGCATCCCTACGATCCGACGGCTCACCTTCCTCCGAGCTTCTCTGATCGTCGGATCTAAACCAGGGACGGAGTCGAGTTTCAGAAGCAAAGACATCAGAGTCTCGTTCATCCTCAGCCCTTCTTTCTCATCGCTTCTAATGGCGTCCACCGTTTCTTGCCGTTGGATCATACTCTGCACCCGATTCGCTTCCCGATTGACGGATGAGATTGTCTTGTATAGGCTTCGGATCCTGTAAGAACGGAAGCCAGACTGGATCCGCGCTGCGGCGGAGGCGTTAGTCTGGACGGTACCTTTCGCCGCCGGAGATGGGATTTCAATCGGGATTTCTCTGGTTGTTGTAGGGGCAATATGGTCATTATAGAAAGTGTGGATAACGGAGGTGGATGTTGTCGACGATGAGAATTTCCTTGAGCTTTTCATTTTTTGTTTTCACTTTTTCTTTTGGGGATATGGATGAGAATTTTTCTGACGGTGGTCGTTATTGACTCAAATCATATATAACTCGTCACTGTTAAAAATAAATAGTAATTTCTAAAGACCAATTATTGAAAGTTTTTGTGTATTTTGCGACCGACCGTTATACTAAAGGACCCATTCCCACTCAATGATAATCACTTTTATATAAAAAAAAAAAGTTATTAAATTCCGTTGTCTTCTTTATAAAAAAAAGATTCAATAACATATTACACCAATCTCGAGAAGACATTATTAATCGTATGGGGTTATCTTCTTAATCATATTCATACCCCCAAGTGCGTAACCTTGATCATGGAGATCTTTCTTTTCAACATTTTTCCTGTAAATCATCATTTTTTTTGCTTAAGAATTCAGTGTTATAACTTATAAGGCAAGTTTTTTTATCAATGTGAGAAAGGTATATTAACATTACCAGCGAGAGCTCATCAAGGCAGTGAAGGTGCAATCCTCCCTGTGCATGTTCCAAACCCGACATTGTAACCATCTCCCTACACCGGTTCAATCATAACATCCGTAAACCGAAATGGCATACAACAAATTCATAATCATTTGGAATTGTTGGGAAAATAAATGACAAGCTAAGCAGAAACTGTGTACCTATGTACTCGTTGATTAATGAGAATTTTTGCGGGAAAAAAAGAAGCAGAAACTGTGTTACTTAGCTAATACAAGATCCTTACCTTGCATAAACCTGAGAAGGTCACTTGGTCTCCGTCTTGGAGAAACGTCTGAGTTGTTCCGTTAAGTGATAGAGGTTTCTGTCCATTCCAAGTTAACTCAAGTAGGCACCCATATGAATCTGGCTCCTACGTTTATAATCAAAAAACAAAGATCCTTTGCGTTATTTTTTAGTCATCACATGATAAAAGTAGACGAGAGAACCGGTTAGTAAAGAGTTTACGGGTCCGCTTATGGTTCCGGTTCCAAGTAGATCACCAGGCCTCAAGTTGCAACCGTTAACAGTATGGTGGGCTAGCTGCTGCGTTATGGTCCAATATCTGTCGCAGATAAGTTGAGAAGAGTTGAAACCAAACTGGTTAATTATATGGAGGAATTAGAAAGGAACTCACAAGTTTTGGAAGTTGCTCTTTGTTACCACACAAGGATCATCTTTGCCAGAAGGTTTAAGCTGAACCTATAAAAGGATCATTACGCTTATTTATATTCAATCCACCCTAAGTTGTAGTAGATAGCGAAAAAAATTGTGTAATATCGAATGCTACCTCCAAAGAGATGTTGTAATTTACGGATTCTTTCTCAGCAAGATATGGCAATGGAGGTGGATCCTACAACAAGCTAAAGTTAGTGAATCGGTGATTATGCGACACAAACAGAATATGACACCTAAGTACCAACCTGCTTGGGAGCTTGACAACCGAAAGGCTCAAGTGCATCTAAGGTAACAATCCAAGGGGATACCGTAGTCCCTACAACACAACAAAACAACATTCACTGAAGTTCTTTGCCCAAATACTCCAACTAGAGGTAATGAAATCAAAGTTTTGAAGCTAAATATCAAAGGTAGAATACTAATTTCTCACCAAAACTCTTCCCCAGGAAAGGCCCCAGAGGCACATACTCCCACGCCTGAATATCCCTAGCTATAATATCAAACATTTCATAAAACCGGTCAGGTTAAAGATGACTCAAAGAAAAGTAGAAAACTATAGTTAAGTGAGTACCACTCCAGTCATTCATCAGTACAAGACCAAATATATGATCGGCTGCATTATTCACGTCAATAGGCTTTCCCAATTCATTCCCTGGACCAACCACAGCAGCCTGAATATCACATGACAAAAGAGGGGTTAAAACTAATTGTGGAGTTGTCGATGGTGGTATGCTTAACTAACACCAAATAGCATCAACCGAATCATTCTAAAACAAGTTCACATAACTGAGGCATAGGATGCTTACCATTTCAAGCTCAAAATCAAGTTTCTGCGAAGGTCCAAAATATGGTTCAGAGTTTCCTTGTGGATGTCCCTGACCTCTGAAAGAAAGCAAACCAAGCAAAGATGAAACTGGAATTAGCATTTCATTATTAATTTTTTACATGATATCTTACTATCCTCCAATGTTGGTTTCAATGTAAGCATATCTTATAAAACCTCTGATAAATTAGGAACAACTATTTTTATTGCCAAAACATAAAACCTTGCAAGATGCATGACTTCAAATATGACATGTGAATTCTTAACAACCATTCTCAGTATAGTAACAAAAAGAACAGTAAATAAAAATCAATTTCCTAACCTTGGTCGAACAATGTCGGTCCCAGATATGACAATAGATGATGCTCGTCCATGATATGCAATGGGAAGACGAAACCTGAAGTCATGTAAAGACTCAGCCTATCGACTTGACCATTTCATGAAGAAACTCTCAGCTCAGAAGTAACATAAATGTACCAATTTGGGTTCATCGGATTCTGAGGCCCACGAAAGATAATCCCGCAGTTCTTCGCATGATGCATAGATGCAAAGAAGTCTGTATAGTCCCCAATCACCATAGGAACAATCATTTCCACTTGACTCTGCAGATCCGCACCAAACAACAACGAACATCAGTAAAAATATCTTCAAACAATCTCCCTCGCCTGTTTCAAGAACAATATTTTCACTACTAACCATCTCATAGAATGAGTTCTTCCTCAAAACATCATTATCTCGTAAGATGGGTTCATTAGCTGCATCAAAACATACCAAAACCTTGAAGCCAAGTAACAAACCCCCTCATAATCCAAATGAATCAATAGGATCAACCAAGCATACATGATAAGACTCTTTGAAGCGTAGAACGCGCTTCCTTCCATGCAGGCCGTCCCATGGCCAAGAACTTATTCAAACTAGGCTGTAAACAGAGCACAGAAACTAAACATTAACAACAAAACAAATACACTAAATTCAGTCTTGTTACTAAGTGTGAGCAATAAACTATACCGATCACATCACACACAACAATCATGGTTTCAAAAGTTCAAAACCGTGAACAGAAAATCTCAAACCATACCAGACAACTAATCAAAGCTAGAACAATTGATTCGAGCTAAAGGAGAATATATTTTATTCAGTAAATAATCAATAAGTCGGATACTTAATCGGTGACGCAATCCAGAGCTACTAAACCAACTTAATCATGGAGCAAACTTGAGAAAACGATCAGATTCAAATTCCATATTTAAAATCATCCACAGCAAAGTTCCTAGTAATCTGAGTTTATAGGAATTGAAAAACGAACCTGAAGGAAGCAATCGGAGTCCTTAAGGATCGGACCATCGAAAAGTCCAGCTTCGGAGATCGCGGAGAGGTCCAGGACCAAATCGCCGATAGCAACTGCAGGACGGGAAGTGGAGTTCGATTCCGGCTTGAAGACACCATAAGGGAGGTTCTGGATAGGGAAGTGTGAGTCTGGGCCAACATCGATGAATGACTTCAGCAACGCCATGAGACTTAAAACGACGACGTATGGTTCTCCGGCGATGTTTCTTAAGCTAATCCACAAATGCTCCAGTAGAGAAAGTGAAAGGACAGTTATTTCGAAAGTAGTAGGTATAGATTTTTTTGAGCTGCCGTTCTTGGGATGATGGCTGTAAAGTTGACGTCATATTTACATTCACAAAATTACAGTTTTCAGTTAAATAATACAATATTAATAAGAGGTAAGATGATTTTTTTTTGTGAAATGATTTTGTATTTATTAATTATTTATACAGGACATCATAATAAGAAGAAATACATATTAAGATGCTAATGCAGCTCTGTGTTAGGATAAAAAAAGAACAAAATATCCAAAAGAAGAAAGATATGGAAAGAAAAATAACTCGAATGTCTTTTTTTGTTTAAATCAACAAAACACACAAATTAAAGTCTCGCAGCCAAAAGAATATAATTGTGAGTAGTCGTTAATGCATTTTTTCTCAATGGTTTTGAAACTAGTAATAAGACGGAGGAGGAGGCGGAGACGCATCATACGAGACACTTGGGACCGGTGGTAGAGATGTGTCTGAGTATGAAGGAGGAGACGGTGGTGGTGATGATGATGAGTATGAATATTCAGGAGTTGGTTCGTAACTTGGTGATGCTTGTGGAGGATGGCCTTCGTTACACCCCTTTGGTGGCGGGGGAGACTGGCTTGGTGGATAGTAGTACTCCGTCGGTGGTGGAGGACTTGGTGTTTCCGACGGGTAGTAAACCGGCGATGGTGGTGGAGGACTTGGTGTTTCCGACGGATAGTAAACCGGTGTTGGTGGTGGTGGACTTGGTGTTTCCGACGGATAGTAAACCGGTGATGGTGGTGGAGGACTTGGTGTTACTGGTGGATAGTAAACTGGAGATGGTGGTGGAGGACTTGGTATTACTGGTGGATAGTGTACCGGTGATGGTGGTGGTGGACTGTTTGTCACTGGTGGATAAAAAACTTGTGGTGGCGGTGGAGGGCTTTGTGTTACTGGTGGGTAGTATACCGGTGATGGTGGTGGTGGAGATGAGTATACATAAGGAGGTGGTGGTGGTGGAGATGAGTATACATAAGGTGGAGGTGGAGAGGAGTATACATAAGGCGGAGGTGGAGATGAGTATACGTAAGGCGGTGGTGGAGATGGTGATGGAGGTGGTGATGGAGGGTAAGCTCTAACGGTAGGTGACATCTTGGAATAAGGAGGTGGTGGTGGAGAATATGCTTTGACAGAAGGTGACATCTTAGACGACGGTGGCGGTGGCGGAGAGTATTCTCTGACTGTAGGTGACATCTTGGACGATGGTGGTGGAGGCGATGAGTACACGTAAATAGGTGGAGGAAGTGTCCGGACCTCGGGTGCCATTTTGAACGTCGGTGGTGGTGGAGAGAAGATGTTGTGACAACCAAACATACTACAATCAACAGGACGAGCAAGCAAAGATGAGCACTGTCTAGCCGATCTTTGACGAGCCAAACTTGTGAGACAGTTCATGGAGCCGTTCACCGCGGCATCGGCTAACGAACTAGCTGCGCATACAGGAGGACGACCGGTGAAGAAGTTGGAAGAGAAAGTGAAGTTCTCAAGGTTAGAAAGCTGGCAGATACTTGGAGGAATAACTCCTGTGAAGCCATTGTTAGCCACGTGAAGCTCTTCTAACCTCTTCATGTTGCCGACACTAGATGGTAACGGACCACGTAGACGGTTTGAACTAATGTCGAGAACCGTCACTTTCTTGAGGTTTCCGATCTGAGGAGGTAAACAACCGGTTAAGTTATCATTGGAGAGGATAAGCTCGTTGAGTGTCTTCCCCATTTGACCGATACTTCCCGGAATGCATCCTCCGAGATTGTTGTCAGCAAGAACCAAAGCGGAAACTGGAGAATTCCCCATGTTTTCGGGAATCCCAAACCGGAACCGATTATGGTTCAAGAATATAGCGTCGAGCTTTCTGTCAAAGAGCTTTGATGGGATCTTGCCTTCGAACTCGTTGTAACGGAGATCCAAGAACTTAAGGGAAGGCAAAGAGAGGACAACCTTAGGGAACTTACCGACGAATCGGTTGTTGCTAAGATCAAGCTCGTAAAGAAGCTTCATGCGATTAAACGTCAGAGGGACTTCACCACAGAAACGGTTTGAGTTGAGATGGAAGAGAGCGAGATCAGAAAGGAGACCAAGCTCGGAAGCCAAGTAACCAGCCATGTCGGCGTGGTTAAGGTCAATGCCTGCAACGACTCGTGTTTTCGAGTAGGAAGGAGAAAGAGAATGAGCACAGTAGATTCCATTGTAGGAGCAAACATCTGAGCCTTTCCAGTTAGCTGTGAAGTTGAAAGGGTCAGATAAGATTGCTTTTTTCCATGATTGGAGAGCAATGTAGGCTAGACGTAGCTTCGGGTTCTCGAACTTGAGACTCGGGTCTACTTTGATGTGAGTCTCCAAGCCGCTTTCATCGTCTTCATGATTTGCTTTGATCTGTAAGAAACAAACGGAGGAGAGCAATAAGAAGAAGAAGAAGTAGAGACGAAGAGGAGGGAACAACATTTTTTATGGGTCAAGAAACCCACTTTTACTAATTGTGACATCTAATAGCTCTATGTGCTCCATCTTTATAAAACAGTTTAGAAACTCCAATTTGTCTTCATTTTTTTTTTTAACTGAATTTGTCAATTTGTGACATGTTTACACGTTTGAGGAAAACGTAAAGGAAACAAAAAAAGAGCTGACCTTTGCGAGGAGATGAAACCATCGTCACTGATTTTCTCAAACTTGGATGCACGTTCCTAGAGAATCTCTGATGTTGAAGAATAAAATAAACAGCCGTCAACGTTAAATCATACACATTTAAATACGTATATGTTGATGACTCAAAATGACAGTAATGCACGATCTATGAAAAGAAACGGTCAAAGAAAGACAAACCTGCACCCACGACCAAATGAGAACAAAACTTGGACGCATGTCTGTCACAAAACGTGTATATATCATCATTCCTTAGATCTTTCAATCCTATGAATTTCATAAGAGTTGTTCATCAGTTGTCAAGTCTTCCAAAAGGTGAGCAACTAACATAAAAGTGCAAGATCGTTTTTTTTTTTTAAGAATATTGTGATCCTAATTAACTCTCTGTTGTCATTCTCGATGGTGTTTTGAAAGCGACGTAGATCTTTAACATATGAACAAGAAATCTTACAGAGACATTCAGAAATAAGACTCCCTGGTACAAGATGTTGGTAACAGTTCAGCTGGCTGACAAGTGACAAAACAACAAACATGGAAGATAAAATAAAAGAATAAGTCAGTGCATTCGTTTGATCAAACAAAGTTTAAAGAAAACCAAAAGATATACTGTATGTATATATTCAACGTAAAATGAAAAACCAGAAGATATATGTATATATTCAACATAAAATGAGGTGTCAGATACCTCACTTTTTAAACAATGTGTTGGGGTAATTAAATAGGCAAAGCTCATGTTCAACTATTTTGCCTGCTCTGGAGATCGATCCAAGGCGACGCATAGTTTCTTAAAACAGAACAAACAATGTCTGTTGATTAATGAACGCAGACAACAACAACAACAACAACAACAAAAAAAACTAATTCTAAAGCATGTGGAATTTAAGGAGTATCGATCAAATACACTCTAGAAAACTCTCTACAAAAAAACGATAACATTTTATAAACTCATCCAATCTTTGTCTTATTGGATGGGAACAACGCCAAATACGTTCTGAAGAAGATGCCACATTTTCTTCGTATAGGTCAACGGATTATTGACCACAGTGCTCACACACATACTGGCTAGAGACGCGAAGCAAGCAAGATTATGACAATACCTCTCTGTATTTTCATCTTTGCCGACTACACGGTTTCAAGCCGGCCGGTGCAATTCTCTCTGTAGTTTTGCAGGTTTCGCATTCTCTTGGGCTTTAAAGATTGGCCCAAATTATAATTTATAATATAGGCCCACAAAATCGTTTTCTTCAAAACCGAAAACGTGATGAAATTGTTTTGAGATGATCAGAACCAGAAACTAGTAGGGGTGGGCATTCCGGTTTACCATTTGGTTTCAGTTCGGTTTTTTTTTTCTGTTTTACAATTTTTTGGTTCTATAAAAAATAAAACTATTTAGAAACCGATTGAAATACAGTTTGGCCCGGTTTGGTTTCGGTTTTTGTAGATGATTTCATAATTTTATAAAAAAAATAATTAAACACTCAAAATCAAAACATTGAATTTGAGTAAAAAGTTAAAACTCAAAATCGATTATATTGAAAAACTTAAAGAGTATGGAAGTCTGTGGTTTGCGAAAATAACTTGATGAAACTCTAGTAAAAATTAAATGAATTATTAAAAACTTTAAATTATATATAAGATTTTATATATCTAGAGTTAAAAAAAAATAAAAATTGTGCAACCGCTTTAAGGTATTTTTGTTAAAAAAAATTTTAAACTAGGTAACACAACTATCTATTTAAGCATATATAAAAAGTAAATTAAAATTTTTTTAGAAATCCAAGGTTTTACGGTTTAAAACCGAACCGAAGTAAAACCGAAATAACTTTTATAATGGTAATCGAACGGATTTTTAAACAAAACCAAAACTAAATTAAATTACAAATTTATGATTTAGTTCGGTCTGATTTTTTTGGTTAAGGTTATTTTGTCCACTCCTATAAACTAGTGCCATCACGTCACGTGAAATGGATAAGTTTATATCCGGATCAAGCAGTACCGATGGCAATTTAATATCTTCAACTAATAATTGCATGACCATCTTAAGAATAGGAAGAACAAATGAACAAAGGCAAACCTTATATACATCGAATCTAGACAATATTTCAGATTCATTGAACTTGGACGTGTTTTGGGTTTACTCTACTTCTGGTTTCCGCGTCAGATGAATTCTGCCGAAGTAAACAAAAAAAAAAAAAGGGCGAAAGACGAAAGAAAAAGATCTAACCACAATTTAACTTGCTTCTAGTACGTGTGTCCACGCGCTACTGTGAAGCCGTGAGCTGCCTTTTATTGCTCCATGTCAGCACTTTGGTTGTCGATAGACTTTTGTCACGGTCGTAATTAAAAAAAATATTGGGCTCCGTTTAGTAAATGCCTTTTTTTTTGCAAGTTAATGGGATTGGAAAAGAGGAGATATTTAAATAGATCTGAATTTAAAAATGTAAATTAATTTAGTCAAAAAGAGAAGAAATCTTTTATTTTGCTGAACCCATGCATCTCGTATTCCTAAAGTTGATCAATTCACTATAACATTTATTGACTTGCATTAATGTGTAACTTTTTTATTTAAAAAAAATCTCGTTTGAGAGCAAATGTATGTGGACGCAATGGTGGTAACAATTGAAAATCTAAAAATTAATCAGCCAGCACATCCCAAAACAGTAATTAATTTAACGGGATTTGGAGTTTCTAGGTTACACAAAACACCGTTAATCCCTTTTTCATTATTTCACCATCCTGTTGTCATTTTTAACCATTTTGTCGCTTACTCCGTCAAAAAGTCAAAGTTTCCATAAGTAATCAACACAATGAAAACATCACTAAATATAATATTCATGTATATAAATACCACAACTCGCCGAGAAGAGGAGAAATCAAGAAAAGGGCATAAGATGGTAGAGATTGGGGGAAGATTTAACAGAACAGCGGCGATTTTTGATGTGGCGGCGGCGCGTGCACGCCCTCTATACGATGGCAGCAGCGGAAGCGATCACTCTCCAGAGGAAACAGCAGATCTATGGGATCTGGTCGAATCTTTTATCGAGAGAGAAGTGGAAGTTTTACCTGAGGAAGAAAACGATGATAAATCGGACGAGGATTACGAAGATGTGAAGGAGAGGTTACGGGAGATTCTTGAAAATCATGGAGGAGAAGAGCGACGGAGAATAATGGATGAGACGATAAATGCTAGTCGATTCGTGGGAGAGAAACGCCACTTTATGGCTTATCTACGTAACAAAGGTTTTGATGCAGGTAATAATTAACAATGCTCTCTCTATTTCATAAGTTTGTAGAAAGCTACATTGATTTGAGAGTTGTGTTAAGTTTGTTACATCAAATCTAAAATATGTAGCTCAACTCCTTTTTGAAAGATATTTTGTTGTATCGACTCTTCTAAACCTTAATCCTTTTCTTTTTTATCGAGTAGTTTGATTTTATTTTATTTTTGCTGGTATAATGTTTGATCTATTGCAAACAAAATTAGGTTTGCTTTAAAAAACCATTGAGAAATAAGTTTGGTCTTGAGATTGGATATTGCTTATTTTGTCTAAGAGGATAGCACATGTGAGCTTTGGATTGATTAGTCTTTGATTCTTATAGAAAGTTCTTGGCTAGTGTAAGCATTATTTCCCACACACATTATAACATGCGCCGTGACATAAACTAATCACATTAGGATAGAGGTATGAATGTTTTAACTTAATACTCTAGTATCTAAAGTTGAGTGAGATGTTTTATTTTATTTTTTGATAATTAACTTGAGTGAGATGTTGATGAATACGACTAGGTTGTATCTCATGATATTGTAATATTCAAATTTTGTTTGTATATGTAGAACATAATGGATATAATATACATATGATGGGATTTAAATGTGCAAATATACTGAAACGAAAAGATGAATCTATGTATAGGTCTCTGCAAGTCCCGGTGGGAGAAATTTGGTAAGAACACGGCCGGGAAGTACGAATACGTTGACGTTAAGGGAGGAGATAGGAACCGTTTCATCGTCGAGACAAATCTTGCCTGAGAGTTTGAGATTGCTCGGCCGACGACAAGATACCTCTCACTCTTAGCCCAACTGCCACGTGTCTTTGTGGGAACACCTGAGGAGCTGAAACAGCTCGTGAGGATCATGTGCTTTGAGATCAGACGGTCGATGAAGCAAGCGGAGATTCACGTGCCGCCATGGAGGAGGAACGGTTATATGCAAGCCAAGTGGTTTGGTCACTATAAACGAACCACTAACGAAGTGGTGAGTAGGGTTAAGAACTGTGGCTGTGAACCGCGTGTTGGGTTTGAGGAATCGGTTAAAACGAAGATGTTTAATGGTTTTAAGGAGAGGGAGAAGAAGAAGGAGAGGGAGAAGAAGAAGAATGGTTTAAAGATTGGCCAGCTTACAGTGGCTTTCACGGGCAGTGGGATGGGGCTGTAATAGTTTATAACGAAGTATCGGGCTCTTAGAGTCGATTATTTAGAGTTGTATATTATCCTGTAAATATATAAGTTTTGGGGGTTAGAGAAGCAACTATCTATAAAGTTTTTGTTTGGCTAGCAACTTATTTTAAGATGTAGTGGTCTATTACTTTGTTTAAAATGGGGGTTGTTTCACTTTCGGCCCGTTATATTATTGGCCCCGTTCTATTAGATTCTTGTACTCACGATCGCATATCAAGACTACTTCCGATTATTTGTCTTTCTTACTTACAAGTCTACTGACTCTACTTCCGATTTGTTGAGTGAAAAAAAAAATATTAAAGGCTTAATTGGTATAGTAGCTTATATGAGATTCATAATTGTAGGAGTAAACCATAGAAGAGGCTATTGTAGTTGTTAACTGTATTATAATATAATGAGTGCAGACCAACATATTTCATCGACATCTCACTCAATGCATCTTCAGTATTCCCAGTATTGAAATGTGCTGCGTTTCTTATTCATAAAAGTTAATTGGACGATCAAAAGATTAATGACCATTTGCAACCTTTTTCTTCCAAACTTTTTTGTAAAAGCTAATTGAATGATGAAAAAGCTACACTTCTTAGTGTTGAACGATATATAGTGTCACAACTAGCAAACACTTTTTCTGTTTACTAATTTTTAAGCGTTCTATAAGCTTGAGACGAACAGATTTCGTAAAATTGAAGTATACATACAAAGCCGAAGTGTTGTATTTAGCCGGAGTATATGTGAAAAAATTGATAAACGTTACACTTGATTAAAAAAATATTCGATAAACGTTTCTCGAATGTGTGGACATTACTTAATGTCTAGCCAATCGGAAATTTATGGGAAAATTTATCTGGTGTGCTATTTTTAAATACTTAATTAATACTAAGTAAAGAGTATAATATTAGGTAATATAAAATTTGGTATACTTTTCTTATTAATTCCTAGTAATTTTTAAAATAGTTATAAATATATTGATCAAAGGTAAAAACCGATTAATCGACGTCTAAATCCCAAAAAGTTTATAATATTTGATTTGACTATTTTTTAACCGAATTGATAAAAATCAAAATGGTCGAATAGTTTAGCCTAAACCAAGTTTTACCATTAAAGTAACAAACATTTAGGCGGTGGATTTTTAGAAGGGAGACAATACCGAAACAAACAAAACCTAATAAACCTTTCGGTATTTAATTAAGTCTCAAATCTCAATTCCATCTTCTTCATCAAGCCTTCTTCTCTCCCTCTCTCTCTCATTATCTCACTTCCATAGGAAAGCTATGAAGAAGCTCTACAGAAAAGGAACAGTACATCCCTCGCCGCAGATTAAATCCGACGACCACGTTCTCCGTCTCCTTCCGGTCGCTATCTTCTCACTAGCGGCGGTTCTCTCACCGGAAGACCGTGAAGTTCTTTCTTATCTCATATCAATCGCTTCATCCTCCGGCGACCGTAACCCTACCTCTCGCCTGAATAAGACCAAACACCACAAAAAAACTCATTTCGATTATCACACTCCTCTCTTCCACTGCGACTGCTTCAGCTGCTACACAAGCTACTGGGTCAGATGGGACTCGTCACCAAGTCGTCAGCTCATTCATGAAATCATCGACGCTTTCGAAGATAGCTTGGAGAAGAAGAATAAGAAGAAAAAGATAACTGGAAAGAAAGATCGGAGAAAGCGTTCAGACAAATCTTCACTTCTCCCTAGTTCTAGCTTTGCTACGGATGATTCGGAGATTCCGAGTTGGCTCAGTGAGTCAATTGAGGATTCGTGTCTATGTTCAAGTTCGAGCGAGTTGGTTGATAGTGGTTGTAACGACGGTTTGGAGCCAACGGAGGAGCTCTGTGCCAGTGAAGGTGGTGACGAAGCGGAGGAAGAGGAGGAGAAGGGAACTGTTAGGAGATTTGTGAGTTTCATTGGTGAGAAAGTTTTTGGTGTTTGGGGATAAGAAAATTGTGCTTAGAAAATTACAAGAAATAAAAAGCTAGAAATGTTTTTTTTTAGTTATTGTTGGTTGATCACTTGGATGATCTCTGTAGGCCAAAATGTTAGATTAGCCGAAAGTTTTCATGTGTAAACATTAATTGTGTTTATAATGCGACAACAATATCATTGTATTATAACACCTCCATTATATATAGAAGCAGTTAAGTATAAATGCACGTATTTAATACGTTTAAATGTAGTGTATACACACATTAATTAACTATATAAATACTCAATGCTTATACCGTCAAGATTAAATTATATATTATCAAGCACAAAATAAAGTAAAATTGTTACTTCCTAGAGACTAACTAGACATATGTAATTGATTATTAATCGTCTTTTACTATGATGCTATGCTTTGATGGAAGCTTTTACTTAGAATATTGATTAATATATGTGATAGATACTACAATACAGTATTATTATTTCCGGTCCAAAGATAACTTTTGCGCTGCCCACCACCACAGCCATTTTTATGCTTCCCATGAATTGTTGTTGTCACATTATTTGTCTGTACATTTTTGCCCTTTGAGGGTTCACTCAATCTCATCTCTTTCATCAAAGCGTAAAGTCTCTAAACTTCCATTCCTCGGAATACAGATTCTCAATTGAAAATGGAATATAAAAGAATAATCATTTTTTTAATACGTGTCAATCGAATTGGGCTTAGATTTCTCACTTCTCCGTTCCTGTCAGATCGTATACTTCTTTCACTATAGTCCGATTGATATTCTTTTGATTCGGACTACTAGTCTACTACATATGTTTTGTAAAAAAGTCTTTATATTAAATAAAAATGGGCCATACAAGAAAGATTTGTCTTAGAATTTTGACTAAAAATGCCAATCATACATCCATTTTCTTCAAACTACAAATACTCGGCAATTCTCAAAGCAAAAGTAGTTGGTCTTAAAAAACAGTTTTTCTCTTTCAAGTATTTGTAAGTATATATGTGACTCGTTTATATATATAAATATTGTTTTTTTTTTGGTAAGGACCGGATCAGAGCTGATTTTTGACAAATGGGCTCTTTTCCACACCAAATAGTTAAATACCTTTCAGTTGCTTAATTACTAAATATCCGGTTTTTATTCTAAATTTCAGTCAATCATCTATTTGTTTAGGTAATTAAGGTTCTAATTTGGTAATCCTTGATATGGTGTTTTTTTTAGTTATTTGGGATTTCTTGCAACTTGGAGAATAATACTGGACCCCATTGCCTTATCTCCTACGTACATTTTTTTTTTCTCGTTTGGTTTTGTCGAATCCAATTCTGAACTAGTAAAACTAAAACCAAATTTTGAAAAATGCGAGACTTTAAAACGTGCAATGACGGTGCTGCTGGATCGGTAGGATGTTATCTCATCTGCAGCATTTACACAGATTATAAGGTATGTATTTATTAAATTTACCTTCAAATGAATAATCCAATGCAACATCTGGTTTGCTCTTGGTTTGTGTGAGTCCTTTGTATTGATGGCTGCTCATTTAGTTCCGGTCTTTAATGGTCTTGCTAACATCGTCGTTAGCCACATTTAGGAATGGTTTGTTATCCGCCGGCTTTAGTTTCTGGGAACATCTATGTATGTGTCCGCCGGCTCTAGTTTCGTTGGATATTTGTATAACTTTTGGTTTTACATCACCTAATAATACCCGAGATGACAAAAAAAAAATAAAAAAAAAATAATCCAATGCAAAAGTTTAGACTACCTAAAGTATTCAAAAGTGATCTGATCATCATTCTTTTCTCTCTGGTAATGGTTTGTAACCACGAGTAAATAAATAATTTAATTTTTTTTAAGACAAAACGAGGGAACTAAATCCTAGAAATGCGGATTTTTCAGCATCGGGTTTGACGAAATAATAAAAAAGAAAAAGGAGAGACAGAATGGCTCTGGTCTCGGTGTAACACTTTACTCACATTTCTCAAAGATAAGTATTTTTGTTTGAACTAAACTAAAATATAAGTAAGGTTTATTATATTTGTTACTGAATCGAATAATTTTGAAACTAACTATCGTCTTCTAGTCGTCTTGTTTATAATTTAATAAAAAAAAAAATAGGAGTCGAGAATCTAGACTATCCCAACTGTAGTGACTAACAGTGACCAAAATGCACACATATAACTGTTACACTTACAAGTGAGTATGATAATTTCAGATAAGTTTTATAGTCTAACTTTAACAATTATACATTCAAGAACTATCGATGTTTCTTTTTTGCCTTTTTCATTAAAATATGATGTCAGAAGAAAATTGTCATCAGTGATCAGTCATATTAATGTCAGAGGAAAAGATGTCATCATCACGACTGAGGCGTGTTACAGAGGTTTTATTCCAGTAGATTTTGTACTCAAAAGTCAACGAAACGGCTTATATTCGAATCGTGAGAACAAAAAAACGCAACAGATCGAACATAACCTATCTGATTTTTATTGGGCCAAACCCAACTAAATTATGTTTAATTTTTATAGATCTGATCATCACCCAAGGCCCATCAAGATATACATCCTAACATGGATGTAAAACAATTTAATCTAATTTTAATATAGTTATATTTCGCCACTTTATTATTAAAATATAACATAGTTTGATATATATGATACAAGTTTTGATAGAGTTACGTTACACAATTTTCTTTAGCCAATGTTCTTGGTTTTACTTTTATGAGCTACATTTGTCCACTAATGTTTAAAAATATATGAATAATTTGAGTCTTCCTAAAATCTTCTCAGAAATTTGTGTAAGGCAATAAGTCCAACATCAGCAAACAATATTTTCATTATTTTTCTGCATTTTAAATTCAGTTGCAATTTTAGAACATCAGTTTTGTGTATTAGTTTGGCTTTTTTACATCATAAACACTTCTCCATTTAATTCTCATAGAATAGGAAAACTGAAATTAATATATCGTATTAAACGAAATAATACCAGTTTCTAAACGAAAATCCAAATCAAGAATT
Organism: Cardamine occulta; assembly: GCA_028015245.1. NCBI lineage: Eukaryota > Viridiplantae > Streptophyta > Magnoliopsida > Brassicales > Brassicaceae > Cardamine > Cardamine occulta. The sequence goes on from CM051365.1 coordinate 18,925,924, forward strand.
AGTATAAGCAATAAATACAAAACTACAACTAACAACTAAAAACGCAATACGATCAAACAAAACCTTTAAGCTTTTGCAAAGGTGAATGCGTCAGTCATCAGAATATTTTCCACAAGGATAACTAATCATCCAATCGGATCAAAGTGAAGAAATAATAAAATTGATATTCGTCATCCGCATTTTCCGATTAAACCAAAATCTCCAAAAATCATAGTTAGATGAGTTTAAAAACCGAAGATGTGGACGAGCAACAATCAGATCGTTAACCAAAGAAAAAGAACGACTGAAACGATATATCTCGGCCAAATCGCTATCCCTCGCCGGTTCATTAAGGACTTAGAGACACCGTTACTCTCTCTCGCCCGATTTGAACAACCCCGAGGTATTACCATTAATCAAAACCAAAATATTTAAATTCAGAAATCAGAAGGCTTTAAAAAAAAAAGATAGTTACAATTATTAGAGATCGCCGGAAAAAAACTAGTGTAGGTATGTAAGGGATTGGTTTAAGTTTCAAGAGGGGTATTTATAGCAGGATACAGACGGGTGCCCTAGTTATTTAATTTTGGGCCTTTGGGCTGGAATATAACTAGGCGTAATTTATACAGTTGGCCCAATTAGGTTAACCTTCTAGCTGGTCCGAAAGGTTTGACTTATCAAAAATGTAAACGATGGTCCCCTGAATCCAACGGTTGAGAAGAGATCTTACGTTGTTGAGTGTCTAGGGTTTCTAGTTTCTTCGACAATTTCCTCATCTTTTACCACTTTCAGTTTCTTAGTAATAATAATCTCTGACTCTGTCTTTGATTGAGTTTCCTCCATTTTCGTTTTCCGAGCATCTCTTTACCGTACTCGGGTTTCGATTTTGCCTTAAATTTGAGATTTTGGTTTAGTTTTGAATCGGGAATTGGGGAGATTTGAAATGGGGAAATCTGGAGGGAGGAAGAAGAAGAGCGGTGGCGGTGGCGGTGGTGGTGGTTCAAACCAGACTGAGAACACAGGTTCTTCGAAGCCAATTGTTAACGGTGGAGTTGATTTCGATGCTTCGATATTTCTGAAACGAGCTCATGAGCTGAAGGAAGAAGGGAACAAGAAGTTTCAAGGCAAAGACTTTGTTGGAGCTCTTGAGCAATACTCTAATGGGCTTAAGCTAATTCCCAAGAATCATCTAGACAGAGCTGTGTTTCATAGCAATCGTGCTGCTTGTTTGATGCAGATGAAGCCAGTTGACTACGATAACGTGATTGCTGAATGTACTATGGCACTTAAGGTTCAACCTGGTTTTACTAGAGCACTTCTTAGAAGAGCTCGAGCTCTTGAAGCTGTAGGGAAGTATGAATTGGCCGTACAAGATGTGAATGTGTTATTAGGAGCTGACCCGAATCACAAGGATGCTACTGAGATGTCTCGCCGGTTAATGATGGCTGGTTCAGGTCCTCAGAGTCGACCTTCACCAGCTGCTCTTGGTGCTTCGGCTGCTCTTGGTGGTCCTGTTAATGGGCTTGGTCCTTGTTTGCCTTCTCGACCAGTTCACAAAAAGGTAGCTTCTTCTTCTTCTACTTCACCTGTTGGGTCTCTTGCCACTAGTAAGGTCGTTGTTGAACGGCAACAGATGAGTCCAGTAACAGAGAATGGTTCCCATAGCAAGACTCAGATGCCCAAAATTGTGTTGAAACCATTGATTGATTCTTCGAAAGGTACTACGATGAAGGCAGAGTCTGTGGCAGTTGTGACTCAAGAGAAGAGAATTCGGTGGAGGCCATTGAAGTTTGTTTATGACCATGATATACGGTTGAGTCAGATGCCTGTGAATTGTGGGTTTAAGGTATTGAGGGAAATTGTGAGGAGTCGGTTTCCGTCTTCGAAGTCGGTATTGATAAAGTATAAGGACAATGATGGAGATTTGGTAACTGTTACCTCCACTGCTGAGCTAAGATTGGCAGAATCTGTTGCTGATGCTCTTCTGACAAAAGAACCTGAATCTGATAAATCTGATTCTGTTGGTATGTTGAGATTGCATGTTGTTGATGTTAGTCCTGAGCAGGAGCCACCTTTGCCTGAGGAAGAAGAAGAGGAGGAAGTAGAAGAGAAGGTTGTTGAAGAAGAAATCGTATCACCTCCAACCGAATCAGTATCTGAAACAGAGATAAGCAATGAGAAGTCAGATAAGGAGAAAGCAGGTTCTTCTGAAGATCCTGAGATGAAAGAATTGGAGATGGATGATTGGTTATTTGATTTTGCTCAGCTTTTCCGGTCTAATGTGGGAATTGACCCTGATGCTCATGTCGACTTACATGAGCTGGGGATGGAGCTTTGCTCTGAGGCATTAGAAGAAACTGTAACTAGCGAAGAAGCTCAGCCGCTTTTCGAGAAAGCTGCAGCGAAATTCCAAGAAGTGGCTGCTTTGGCCTTCTTCAACTGGGGTAATGTGCACATGTGCGCTGCTAGAAAGCGTATTCCGTTGGAAGAATCAGCTGAAAAGGAAAAGGTAGCGGGACAGCTTCAGACTGCTTATGAATGGGTGAAGGAGAGATACACTCTGGCTAAGGATAAATACGAGCATGCCTTATCAATCAAACCCAACTTTTATGAGGGTTTGCTTGCTTTAGGGCAGCAACAATTTGAGATGGCAAAGCTACATTGGTCATTTGCGTTGGCGCAGAAGCTGGATTTATCGGATTGGGATTCAACAGAGACATTGAAGTTATTCGATAGTGCAGAAGAGAAGATGAAAGCTGCTACTGAGATGTGGGAGAAGCTTGAAGAAGAGAGGATGAATGATCTGAAAAACCCGAATTCGAACAAAAAAGATGAAGTTTCTAAGAGAAGAAAGAAACAAGGAGATGGAGAAAACGGGGAGGCTTCAGAAGCTGTTACAGCTGCGGAAGCAGCAGAGCAAGCGATTGCCATGAGATCGCAGATCCATCTGTTCTGGGGAAACATGTTATTCGAAAGATCACAAGTGGAATGCAAAATCGGTGTAGATGGTTGGAAGATGAATCTTGACTCGGCAGTCGAAAGATTCAAACTTGCCGGTGCTTCTGAAACTGATATATCGACGGTTGTCAAGAACCACTGTTCCAACGAAGCAGCTGCTGAAGGAGATGAGAAGAAGGTAACTGAATCGTGAAACTCCTATCAAATGAAACTTAATCGATCTCGGGAGCTAACCGAATGATTCTAGCGTCATGATCAATGGCTGCAAATTTGGAATTAGCTAAACATGGAAGGTATGTTTCTTCTTCCCCTTGCGCTCATGGGAGAAGCTGGAACCTTGTGATGATTTCACTTGAATTGTTTTTTTTTCTAATTAAGTTATAAACATGTGATCGTTATTTATTTTTGTTTTGTGGCTTTTTGGAACTTGCTTATCTAATGATCAAAGTTTCTGTTCTTTATAATGTTTCGAAGGAAGTTGATTTGATAAATGTTATAGTAATCATCCTTTGTTAACAAACACAAAATTCTCTTCACATGACATAGGAGCATATGAATAAGTTTACTTAGGGAAACGAGGACTGAATAAAATACTTGTGTAAGAGAAGAGAAGAAAACAACAAGAAGCTGCTTCCAAAACCTGAATCAAATTGATGCTAGATCAATATCAAGCATTATAGTTTTCGAGCTAGATCGTCTCCGGCTTTGATCTTGACCATATCAATTGATGCTACCACGTTCAATAGTTCCCTGCATACTTATTGGAAGTTGAAATTTAACTAGTCTGTTTTTTACCTTTCATTATTTATGTTATGAACTCATAGTCAATCTTACAGATAATCTCGTGGTTACAAGAATATCTTCAAGATGTATATTTTAGTTAGTAACCACACAATTATTGCATTAATTATACTCCCACACTTAACACACCAGATTCATCAGTGATTCACAACTAATCGCTGAGCTCTTAATAGTTAATTGACTTAATTCTACTAACATTGACCCCACCCTTTTTACTTATTGACATCACCCATACATATTCAAACCCATTTTGTTATCTTCTCATCTTTTTTCCGCCTACATAGAGAATCCCATATCCATTTAGAATGTCTCGAAGGTGGCCACCGGATTCAACTCAGCCGTTGCTGCAACGTTCTTCATCGCCTCAAACCGTGGCTCCTTGGGCTGAAACTTGAGTCCTGCATAGAGCTTCATATAGTCATCAAACACAAAGCTCGGGTATTTCGAGTCTTTATCTACCAGAGATGGTGCTGGAGAGATCTCAGCATCGCTTCCAGGGTTGTAAAACGACGCGATAGACATCCTGTTTCCTTCTTTTTGAGTCATCACACGGTGCATTACGCTCTTGTACCTACCGTTTGTTATCACCTACGCACATTTCGACAACAAAAAAGAAAAAAAGATAAGGTTGTTGGTTATAAGTTATAACGTCTAATGCTTTCCCAAGTTGGATAGTATAATAGCACCTCAAGTTGGTCACCAAGGTTGATAACAATGGAATGCTTGAGAGGAGGAACATCAACCCAATCACCATCTTTGAGAAGCTGAAGACCACTGACCTTATCATCTTGAAATAGCAAGATGAGGCCTCCTGCATCTGTGTGAGCCCTAAGCCCTTTGATTAGCTCTGGTTTAGGACATGGTGGGTAGTTGCTAACCTTTGTCCCAAAAGTTGGACCCTTTGTCCCATGAAACATCTTCTTCAAGAACCCTTTCTCTAACCCAAGATTTTCACACAACAAATCCAGTAGCTCTTCTGCTAGCTTCTCTAGCTTCTTCCCAAAATCCTTCATCGCCGTTCTGTTCAGAGACATGTAAAGCAAATCTAATGGTTTTTTCTACAAAGATTGTGAGATGTGATTTAAGGCTGTATTATTTTTTGTGTGTGTACCTGTATTCATTTGACATATTAGGGATGTCGTAGAGATTAGAGTGAGGGAGATGGTGGAGGAAGAAAGTGCTTTCCCAATCAACATCTTCGACTTCAGTCTCAAGAGTATCTAGACCTCTGGAACGAAGCATTTCTTTGAACTTTTGTTCCATATGTTTCTTGTAGTGTTCCTTTGTCATCCTCTCAATGTTGTCCATTAGATCATATGGTAGTCCATGGTTCAGCAGCTGAATTTACAAAACAGAACTACTAATGTCTCATATTTCAAAAATATGTAAGGAACAAACTATTTGATAAATAACTGTATTTGTTATTTCTAATTGGAAAAAAAAACGATTGAAGAGAGACAAGAACCTCAAAGAAGCCCCAGTTTTGACAAGCATCGTCGATCAAAGCCATGGTTTGGTCTCTCTCTTCACCATTGAGCTTAGCCAAGTCTATAACTGGAAACTTAATGTTCTTCTCCATCTCTCTCTTAACTCTCTGTTTAATTTTGCAACTTAGTGTTTTTGATTCTTTATGATGATAAATGTGTGAGTTAAGGGTTGAGAGAGGTTCGCTTTTTATAGGCGCATATAATAAAACAAACATCTTATTTTTAAAAATAAGAAATACGTAAAAGGTTTACATAATTGTGTCATTCTGACAAAGTTGCTAAATATTAAATTTGTTTTTCTTATTAGAAAAGAAAAAGAGTGTGTGGAAGTTGTATATGAGTGTGTGCAACATAATTGGTGGGGTCCTACTCTATTTCTTTTGAGATGGGAAAAAATTGGTGTTTTCCATTTGGATCTCTAATTGTGCAAATTCTATTGGTTGTTTCTTTTGCTGTTTACATGAATAATTGTTCATAGGGATTATAAGGTTTGTTGTGCAAGCAAGAGAAAGACTCGAAAACTTTTTATCTGGTGCTTTGTGGAGTCATTAGATGCAAAAGAAGGGCGGAGGCTGATGTGTTCCAAAACATAAAAATAAATTGATTTGATTATCTAGTTATTAAATAATCATTTATTTATATCACTGTGGTTAGAGAATGAGTAAGTCATTTGTGTAATATGCGTACAATGAAATACAAAATACACAATGATTTTTTATCTTATTATTATATTACTCAACAGATTAATTTGCGTTTTTTTCAGAATTGCAAGTCGAAGATACTTAAATCACATGTCGACCAAAATTTTGAATATTTTATATCGTAGATAACATATGAAAAAAAGATCATATCTTATCATTAAAATATAATAGCTACTCTCATCATGAATATTTTAGATAAGATCAACTCAGAATTGCTATCCTTAAAAAAAAAAAAAACACTCAGAATGGCTATCCAACAATACCAACATTTTGCATCTTCGAGTTGCATGCACAATAAATCGATCGATTGGTTTCTCGTTATTAATAACATGGATGTTGGTAAGTAGGTCTTATATATATATATATATATATATATATACTTTTTGTTAATGAGAGAACTAAAGAAAGAATTTTGAGTTACAGTACTATTAAAAATTAGAATGAAATAATGAAATTATTGAATTTTTAAACTTAATAATTAATAATATGCGGTATGACAATGTTGTTATTATATTTTTTTGGAAACAACAAAACATAAATCGTAGTTAAAAAATAAATGTTTAAATGATCAAAATTAGAAGAATCGTAAAATCTGTTAATCATTTTAATCCAAGGATTACCAATTGTAACCTAAAATTTTATGATTTTGGTTCTTTTGAATTATAAATAAACTTGGTTAATTTTGGGAAGAAAGTAGATAAACTTGATCAGTCTTCTGCCAAATTAACTTGATCATCTTCTTTGTCAAACTTGATCATTAATGAGGTTGCTTCTTCGACAATATCGGTTGGCCTTGGCCACCTAATTACAATAAGTTATCTTTGGATTCCTCCATAATAGGGAAAAACATCCCGATCCATATCTTTAACAAATCAATTATAAAAACTTTAATCAGATAATTGGTAAGAAAAGTATACAAACTATTATATATATATAGTTATAGAATATTCCCAAACTCACTAAGAAGTTAAAACATAAAAAGTAAGTTTAATTAAGTTCAACTTGCCATAGTATAATACTTCGTACCAAAAAGATAAGTGACAAAAAAATAAATCAATCTCTATCTTTCTCGTATCTTCTAAAATACGTTGACAACAAAAAAAAGTTAGTAGAATGACTTCGGTCTGTTGCTAACTTGCTACAGCTACCTACTTTCCCTTTTGGTGATCTTAAAGTAATTTTCTCAAGTTTTACAAACTTGATAATCTGTTATATCGATGAAATTCATGGCCATCAACTTAAAAAAAATGTTTTTTTTTTTTGTATACGGAAGCACATTAATTGAGGTGAACAATTGAGGCTTCAGTGTGTCGTCTACTCGTCTTCTTTGCATATCTTGATTAATTATTTGGTGAATGTAAATAACTTACATATTTTCTTTCTTTCTTTCTTTCTTTCTTTCTTGAATTAGAGTACTACTAATGCTTTTTCTTTATATATCACACTAATTTCATTATGATCAAATACAATGTACTTGGCTGTCTTGTTTGTGTATTTCTACGCATGTGTGCGTAGTCGTATGAATCGTGATGCATGCTCGCGTTATATCATCAGCCGTGATAGTCTTCGAAATTTCGTAAACGAAAACGTAGAAAAAGTCTTCTTGTGATATATGTATTTACGTCGGTCGTCGTTGCAATGAAAACAATAAATGGAAGTCGCCAATGAAATTCTATCCAATTGAAACACATACGCGTGGCTACTAGAGATCTCAAGATTCCATAAATTAACATTAAAACCAAAAAAAAAAAAAAAAAAAAATTCTATCCAACTACTATTTTCATATTGATAAATGATAATATTAAATGTAGTTTAAAATTAACTTTTGCTTTATGGTTGCGTAAAATAAGAATAAGTCAAGTTGACTTTTGAAGAAGGAAAGTCTGAGGGAAGAAAAGTCAGTCGTCTCCTATTAGACTTAAGTACGAAGAGAAGTGTATATCTATAATATATATTCCTGTAAATTAACAGTAAAGTTACGCAGACGAAGATCATCAATCGAAGATGAGTGATAAAGCTGAGAGATCGTCTTTTGATTACCGGAGCATTAGAGAGACCGCCTGCAATGCCACAGCGGGAGCCGCAGCCGGTGAGTTCGATTATCTTTCAATCTGTTTTTTTTTTCTTTTTTTTTTTTTTTGGTTTTAAATTTTTAATATTTCAATCTGTTTTTTTTTTACCTGCAAAAATATTATCTATTAATTGTTGGAATTTTTAGGGGTAATTGCGGGAGCTTTCGTGTGTCCATTGGATGTGATCAAAGTAAGGTTACAGGTTCATGGTCTCCCTCAAACTCCAATATCGGGACGTCAAAGAGGTACCGAAATGTAGAATAATATTTTAGCTGTTTGGAGAAGTTTTTGTTTGCTTTCAATGTGTTTCTTGGGTTAGATTTTAGTAAATACTGTGAACTTTCATGGAACTCTATTTCGATTTTATGTTTCTTGTTACTAAATATGTGAAATTTACTATATTATCTTAAATTGTTTTTTACTATATTATTTGAAAAAACATTTGCCAGCTATTGACGCTATATATATATATATATATATATAGAGTTCATGTTTTTATATATTAAATAAAACCTTCTTCGTGCAATATAATTATTATTTTTGTCTATTCTTGGATTAATTATATTGTTTAATTGTTCTGGTTCTATGTAAAAATTTATGATATGATCTTTTGTTTTAATTGAAAACGTTGCTTTTTAATAGTATGAGATGTTTGTTTGTTATTGTCAAATGAGATTCTTTTCAAATATCAAACTAAATTCTAAATTTATTTTGAAATTATATCTCTAAAATTTGTGATCCCATAAACTTGTGGTATATTCATATAATTTTATGATTTGGGAATAAAAAACAACAACTCACGAGATCTACCTTATCTTACAATTTTTTTTCCTTTACAACTAGATAATCTGTTTTATCCCTTTTCTTGCTAAAGAATCTGTTTAATCATATCCTTGTTCTTGCTAAAGAATCTGTATAAATCACAAGGTACCGTTATCATTAGTAGTCTACATAATATAGTGAAGAATGAAGGTGTTAAGGGAATGTTTAGAGGGCTTTCACCAACCATCATTGCTCTCCTTCCCAATTGGGCTTTAAGTATAATTGAATTTCAATCTCATCTTCCACATGTGTGTGTCTTTCTGATCGTAACCCACAACATTATATTGCTACCATCCACAGGTCTATTTCTCAGTTTATGGGAAGCTAAAAGATGTGCTTCAGTCGAATGGTTGGTTCTCATTATTTAGTACAATCTATGTATCCAATTATCAGCATACCTTAGATAATATGTAGTTTAATTAGTTATATAGCTTAATTACCATCTTTTGGATTTTCAATTTTTTCATATTCTCATTATAGATGGCAAGCTTAGTATTGGGGCAAACGTGATAGCTTCTGCAATTGCTGGAGCCTCCACTACTATTGCAACTAATCCACTTTGGGTTGTCCATACAAGATTAGTAGTAAGTTTGCTCCTTTGGATCTATAGCTTTATAAGTTGCTTTGGTTTTATTTTATTATTTTTGTTAAATTTGCTTTGGTTTTTATTACATATCATGGATTTTAGTTACCATTATTATTTGTTTTTTTCACTTTATCAGACGCAAGGAATGAGGCCAAATGTGGTACCTTACCAAACCGTATTATCTGCATTTGGCAGAATTTACTGTGAAGAAGGATTACGAGGATTGTACAGGTAAGTTTTTCTTTCGAATGAAAACTGAAAACTCAGTAATTTAAAGTACTTTTTGATTAGTAAAAATGTAAAAACTGAGTATTAATAATTTGGTGCTTATGTTCAAACTTTTGTTTTATTAATTGGTTTTGATTTAACAGTGGCCTTGTGCCTTCTTTGATGGGGGTAAGCCATGTGGCGATCCAGTTTCCAGTATATGAAATGATCAAGCAATACATGGCAAACAAGGGTGAATAAAAACATGATTTTCCCACTTGAATTTATTAAAGATTATACTATATTATCGTCTGATCATAGATTCATAGCTACTTGCACAAATTCTCAGGTAATACATCAGTGGAGACGTGAGCCCTGGAAATACTGCTGTTGCCTCTTCAATTTCGAAAATAATTGCCTCTGTGATGACTTATCCTCACGAGGTCTCTTTCTCTTCTTCTCCTATATTGTGTCCTTCAATCTCACTTCATTTTCTATTAAATAGTATTAAAATTTCTAATGAAATTTCATTTATTTTAATAAAAGTTGTATGAATATAAAGTATCCAAAGTAGCTAGGGGTTTTGGAGACAGCTAGAATATGGATATATTTTGTGTCTACAATCTAACACTACCTTTACTCTTACAGTCTTAGGTAACTCTCTAGATATATAACTATCGATTTGGTATGTATAATTTTATAAAGGTAATAAGGTCAAAGCTTCAAGAACAAAGACACGTGAAAAACGTTGAGGGACAATATTCAGGAGTCGTCGACTGCATCAAGAAAGTATATAAGAGAGAAGGGGTCCCTGGATTCTACCGGGGTTGTGCCACTAACCTATTGAGGACAACTCCTCAAGGAGTTATTACATTTACAAGCTATGAGATGATAAATCGATATCTTCGGAAAATAGCCTTGCCAGAGAAAACATAGCTTGACTCATAAAAAGACAAATAAGATCAAACACTTTACCTCGAAGAAACAAAAATTATGTTTAAAGCTTTTAGGCAAAAAATTGAATTTATTAAGCATTTGTAACCATTAATTGTATTTTATTACATTGGTTGAATTATTTTAAATTATGTTTTTCAAAATAGACCAAAAAAACAAAAAAAAATAATAATTTGTTGGTCTAATGAGAAGTCGTTCGGCCCATGCAATAAGATTGAGCCTTTTAATTAAAATATCTGAGAGCGGGCCTATATACGATATCTCCAAAATACCCTTTGCCTTGTAGGATGAGTCAATTATCCATTGACTAATATGCCCTTAAGTCAGACTATATATTCACACCAACCCCCGTGCGGAGACCTCGAAGTGAACTCCATTAACGCTATAAACTGAAGGAGGGAAGGAAATTAGGTTCGAACGAAGCAACAGAGTTAGGTAAAAAGCAAAAAAATCACTAACAATGGCCCCTGCTCTTGCCGTTAATCGAGATCTCGTCGCCGTATCTCCGGATAATGCTCCGGCCAAAGGACGTGCTTCGGTTTACAGCGAAGTTCAGTCTAGCCGTATTAACAACGCTCTTCCTTTGCCTTCAGTACTCAGAGGAGCTTTCAAAATCGTCGATGGTCCCGCTAGTTCCGCCGCCGGGAATCCAGGTGAGGGCTAGGGATTGAGATTTTTTATCCGTCTGATCTGATGATTTTCGATTTGTGTATCGCTTCCTTGATCTAGATCTTGTTAGTTTGGTGAGAAATTGGAGGAACTGGATGATTCGTGAAACTAAATCGAATTCGTTTAAATTGCGATTTTTAAGTATTTAACTGTGATTCTGGAGGAGTCTGAGAATTCACTTACAGATCTGTAGTCTATATACTTGTATAAGAGTTCCGGAGGATTTAGTGTTGCTTTATACGATTGCAGATGAGATAGCGAAGTTGTTTCCGGGTCTATATGGCCAGCCATCTGTAGCAGTGGTTCCAGATCAGAATGCAGCTTCATCGGGACAGAAATTGAAGATCGGTGTTGTTCTCTCCGGAGGTCAGGCACCTGGTGGGCACAATGTCATATCTGGATTGTTTGGTAAGGGTTTCATTTTTATGTCAAATGATGTTTTTCGTAGAATTCTAGCTGAAATTTCCCACTCTTGATTTGTAATTTTTGTTTCGGTGTTAGATTACCTGCAAGAGCGTGCGAAAGGAAGTACATTTTATGGGTTCAAGGGTGGTCCAGCTGGTATCATGAAATGCAAATATGTTGAGTTGAATGCAGAATATATTCAGCCTTACAGAAACCAGGTACTTGGACTAGTTTATGGATCCTTCACATAAGCTTTGTGATTGATTGGGATATTAGAACTGCATCATCATTTTGAACTATGATGGTCCACATCTAGTGGAACATTAGTCCTCAGTTGAATGTGCTTGTTTTTTTTTTGGTGTCGATGTGGTTATAATTCTCTTTCGCTCTCAACAGGGTGGTTTCGACATGATCTGCAGTGGAAGAGACAAGATTGAGACACCTGAGCAGGTTGACTATTTTTTTGTAGCTTATAGATATTATTACTGATTCAATATCCCCTATTTCTCTCTGTGGGTAACTGTAAATGCCTCACATGTGCAGTTTAAACAAGCTGAAGAAACCGCAAAGAAGCTAGATTTGGATGGATTGGTGGTTATTGGTGGAGATGACTCCAACACAAATGCTTGCCTCCTTGCTGAAAACTTCAGGTAAACCTGGCAGTGGAATCTTTTTATATCTGTTGTTGAAACTTATTTATCTTAGTCTGAAATTGTTGTTCTTGAATGTCCATGTGAACATAATCTTTAATGATTTGCTGATTCAGCATTTGACTTATTTTTTACTTGTATAATTAGGAGTAAGAACTTGAAAACTAGAGTCATTGGGTGCCCTAAGACCATTGATGGTGATTTGAAATGCAAAGAGGTCCCCACAAGTTTTGGGTTTGATACAGCTTGCAAGGTGAGTTTCCGGTTTGATCAATTTTATCTAGACTTTCTAAAATAGCTTTCCCTCCACTAAATGTTACATAACTAATGGTATGTGGTTGATTCTAAGCCTACTAAAACATTCTATTTCTTACGCAGATTTACTCTGAAATGATTGGAAATGTCATGATTGATGCAAGGTCAACTGGGAAATACTATCATTGTAAGTAATTTGGTAAACAGAAATTCTTGAAGTTGCATCATTTCTGTTTTTTACTGATGCCCGCAATGTTGTATCATATTTTCATTGCAGTTGTACGACTTATGGGTCGTGCTGCTTCCCACATTACGCTTGAGTGTGCTTTACAAACTCACCCCAACATTACAGTTATTGGAGAAGAGGTACATTCTTGTTTGACTTTAAAAGATTTATGAATCTTATAGATGATTGAATTAGACTGCATATCCGATTTATTTTGGTTACACTTTTCCATTGAAGCAAATAATCTACTTCAGTATGAGTTATTGGTTCAGAGAGATCTCACACATGCCTAAGTAGAGCAGTCTATATTTACTTAGCTTTGATCTGGAAATATCCTATTGTAGGTTTCTGCCCAGAAGCAGACTTTGAAGAATGTCACAGATTACATGGTGGATGTTATCTGCAAACGTGCTGAACTTGGTTACAACTACGGTGTCATACTGATTCCAGAAGGTCTGATTGACTTTATTCCTGAGGTGCGTTTTTGCGTTACAAAATAGAAGTTACCATTTTCAAGCTGATTAATATGATTGTTTTTAACTGATGACAACTATTCTGTTTTTACTTCTCAGGTCCAAGAGCTGATCGCAGAACTGAACGAAATTCTGGCGAATGAGGTTGTCGATGAAAATGGACTGTGGAAAAAGAAGCTTACCGAGCAATCTGTGAAGCTGTTTGATCTTCTGCCTGAAGCGATTCAGGAACAGCTGATGCTTGAGAGAGACCCACACGGAAATGTCCAGGTAATGATCATGGTCCTGTTGCCTCATACTAAATTTCCACCAAGATGCAGTTAGCTTAATCTCGCACGGATCATTTAATAAAACATTTTTCCTCGTCTTGATAGGTGGCCAAGATTGAGACTGAGAAGATGCTTATTCAAATGGTTGAAACTGAATTGGAGAAAAGAAAGCAAGTGGGTGCATACAAGGGACAATTCATGGGACAGTCTCATTTCTTCGGGTACTTTTTCACATTTTGTTCTTTCAATGAACCAAATCCCTTTATATGGCTGCATAATACATTGCTTATTAACTCGGTGTGAAGAAAACAAACTCGATTTATTGCTTTTACTATGTGTATACAGGTATGAGGGAAGATGCGGCTTGCCTACAAATTTTGATGCCACGTACTGTTATGCACTCGGTTATGGCGCTGGGGTACTCCTCAACAGTGGGAAAACCGGACTGATTTCTTCGGTTTGTACTCCATTTTCCACTCAAATCAGTTTTCCCTCTGTTTCTCATGTCTGTTGATCAAAATAGCCTTTGGTAAACTAGTGAGTGCTTTTAGAATGAGATAAGTAAACTTATTGGCACAGGTCGGGAACTTGGCTGCCCCTGTGGAAGAATGGACAGTAGGTGGGACTGCTCTTACAGCCATGATGGATGTCGAAAGGAGACACGGTATGAAAATTTCACAGTAAAGCTTTACTAAGACACATTTTGAAATGTAGATATTAAAACATCCGAGTTGATTTCTACTTGCAGGTAAGTTCAAGCCTGTGATCAAGAAAGCAATGGTGGAACTTGAAGGTGACCCTTCGATTCCCTTATCTTCTCATAGTTTTTGATGTGGCGGTTAAGTGGTCTCTCACTGAGTGTGTTTTCTGGAACCTGCAGGTGCACCGTTTAAGAAATTCGCATCGCTGCGTGAGGAGTGGGCATTGAAGAACCGATACATCAGCCCAGGTTCGTTGCAATTTTTTTTGTTGTAAACAAAACCATCTTATGTTTCGGATTCTTATCGTTATCGACTTGCAGGTCCAATCCAATTCACGGGACCTGGTTCAGACGCTCTCAGCCACACTCTACTTCTGGAACTCGGGGCTCAATAATCTCTCGATTAACCACCATGCCCTAGCTTTTCTGCTTTTCTTGGAATTTCACATTCTGTCTTGATTTATCTTGAATGTTGAATCATACGTCTACGTACCATTTTGGTTGTGTTTATTTCTCTCTTGTTCTTCTTCAACATTATAAGATAATTATAATACGGACGACAGAATCTAAATTTAAATACGAAGTTCTCAAGTCGGAGTGATTATAAGATATTTAATACAAAGTTCTTTCTGGTTCTATTTGGAAAATCTTAACCAACTGGAGTCGCATTAAAATAGATGTGATTTCAAGGTCATATACACTATTTAATTCATTTTCAAATAAAAATAGACTTGTAGATTGCTTTGTTAATGGGCATTCGATTATATTTGCTATTTTGAAAGCGAAATAACACTTAAGATACTAACCTAGCTGGTGAAATAAGTTTTAAAGTTGCATGCAATAGTGGTTGGAATGTTGGATGGGTGACAAATAATCAAAAACGTGTAGTTAAGAAATTAAAAAGTTGTTTCTTAATAGATAAACTATAGGGAGGAAGTATTAATATACAAATTTGCATTTTACAGCATTGGTTTAAAACTAAACTAAAGGTTAAGCATTAATGATGTAAGAAGTTTAGAAGGAAGAAAATAACAGAATCACTGAAATTGAGATAATCTCTGTCTGTCAGTATCTTCGTTAAATTCGGCAAAGCTTTCGCGCTCTTATTTATGGCAATTCTGTCATCCTTTAGTTTAGTATCTCTCTCTCTCCTTTCATCGATTGAGACACAGAGAGGAGAGAGAGAGACCGATACCGAGAAAAGAAAGGGACTTTTGTTTGATCAATGGGACAAGAGAGACCTGACGACGAAGAGAAACCCGAGTCACGTGATCTTCGGTTCTACGGAGGAGGTCTACCGCATCTTCTCGGCCCGATCCGGTTCTCAGCATTTGCCGGAGACCCGAATCTGAAACAAACCATTAAGCGAGGGAAGAGGAAGAGAATGCGAGCTTGGCAGGAGAGAAGCACGGCTAGAACAGCCATCGGCGTTATCTTGATTTTAGGTTTCTTCTTCCTCTTGAATTGGTCCATGCTCTGTCACCTTCACGAAGGTCGTGTCTGGCTTCGAAGAGGACTCTCTAAGAATCTTAACGCCAAACGGTTTTATGCACAGGTCCCATGATTGACATGTTTCCCTTATTTGCTTACGTTGCTTGTTCTTGTTCTTCACTTGTGCTTGAAATATTCATTGATCTAAACTCTTGTCGTGTGAATCAGAATGAAGAGCGTAAAAAGTATGGAAAACCAAAGATGAAATATAATGGAACTTATGGAAGAATGTTGAGTTTGGCTGCTCATGCTTTGGCAGAGGTAAATCTCTATTTTTTTTCAAAACCAAATCTTATCCTTCATTTCAAGTAGCGTGGTACTTACTGTAATGGTATTTGATTGGAGCAGAACAAACTTGAGCCACAAGACTTATGGCAAGAGCCTAAAAAGCAAGCTTTGGCTTGGAAGCCTTGTGCTGATCAACGTTCTTGGGCTCCTAACGGTTTCTCTCTCTCTCTCTCTCTCTCATTCTCGATTAAACCTTGTTTCCCTATGGAAGTTTGATTTTCCTGGTTTTCTAGATGGCAGAAATGGATATATTATGGTAACTGCAAACGGAGGGATTAATCAACAAAGAGTTGCTGTAAGTTGTCTTCTCCTTATCACTCAATTCAATTAGTGTCTTTGAAACTTTCTCTATTGACTATAACCATTGGATATATGTTTACAGGTATGTAACATCGTTGTTGTAGCTCGGTTGCTCAATGCGACTCTTGTCATTCCCAAATTCATGTTAAGTGATGTTTGGACAGATGCAAGGTAACTATTGTAAGCTCCCGCTTCTCTCTCGATCTCTTCCCCTCTAATCGTTTTCGAGAGATTGGAACTTTACATTTGTAACAATGTGATACTTCATAGTCAGTTCGGAGATATCTACCAAGAGGAACATTTTATCAATTATTTGTCTCCCGATATTCGGATAGTAAAGAAACTACCAAATAATCTTCAATATTTGGATCTTGAAGCTATCGGCAGCGTGGTGAGTTTTAACATTGTTCCCCAAATCTTGATGCGGAGAGTCTTATCTTTTCTTCTCTTTTTGTTCATAATTTTTCACTTTTATCTCTTAAGGTGACAGATATGGATGTGATGAAAGAAGCCAAATTAGACTTCTATATGAATCAAATTCTCCCTATACTACTCAAGAACAGAGTTATCCATTTCATTGGATTTGGAAACCGCTTAGCCTTTGATCCAGTACCCTCTGAGTCACAGGTAGATATTTCTTCACTCCTCTGCATTTTCTATCTCTTATTATAGTTTCTTTGATCTAACCATTTCTGGAAGTAGAGGCTTCGATGCAGATGTAACTTTCACGCGCTAAACTTTGTCCCAAGAATACAAGAAACTGCCGCGTTAATGGTGAAGAGATTACGTGGCCGCGGATCTTACCTTGCACCACTTGATATGCATCTCCTCGGTCCAGAATCATCTTCCTTAATCTTGGACAATGAAACTGATCCTTCTGTGCAGAATAAGGCATCTTCTTCTAAGTATCTTGCTCTGCATCTACGGTTTGAAATCGACATGGTGGCTCATTCTCTTTGTTACTTTGGAGGAGGCGAAACAGAACAGAAAGAGTTGGATACTTATCGCCAAAAACACTTTCCATCTCTTTCAACTTTAACCAAAACAAAAAAGTTTGTTTCTTTTTACTTCACACTCACGCTTCCTCTTTGTTTATCGATTCTAAACCTAAATTGCTCTGTTTCGCTTTTCTTTTCAGATTCCCATCTCCTGATACTTTGAGGACGGAAGGACTTTGTCCATTAACACCTGAAGAAGCCGTGCTTATGCTCGCGGCTCTTGGCTTTAACCGCGAAACCCGAGTTTTCGTAGCTGGTGCAAATATATATGGAGGATCAAAACGGTTAGCTGCGTTAACGAGCTTATACCCTAATCTAGTCACCAAAGAGATATTACTGACGAAATCTGAGTTACAACCATTCAAGAACTTTTCATCTCAGGTAATACAAAAAAAAAACGTTTCTATTTGGCTTGAATGTTTCAAACACCAACTTTTACGTTTTGAATATGAAACATTAGACTATTGTTTCAAATCCCAAGTAAAAAAAATGATTTGAGATTTTTGTTTTGTTTTCCTTTGGTGTATATGTAGCTGGCGGCTTTAGATTTCATAGCTTGTGCTGCGGCAGATGCTTTTGCAATGACGGATTCAGGGAGTCAGTTGTCGTCTCTTGTATCGGGTTATCGGATTTATTACGGAGGTGGGAAAATGCCGACGATAAGACCGAACAAACGGAGACTTTCAGACATATTGTTGAAGAACAATACGATAGAGTGGAACATGTTTGAGCAGAGAGTGAGAAAAGCGATTAGACAAACAAAACATGTATTTGCTAGACCTACTGGACGCAGCGTTTACCGTTACCCACGATGTAAAGAATGTATGTGTCATGATCAATAAAATTGCTGATTTTACTTCTTTTTTTTTGTTTCCTTTCTTGCTACCCGGTTTTGGTTCGGTTTAATTCCTCTTCCGGTATTGTAATAAGTAATAACCCCTTTAGTTGAGTTTGACAAGGATTTTTCACCAAATCAAACATGAAAAAAATTTCTCTAAATTTCATAAAACCAAGGTTATTGAATAATTAAACATCAACAACCCCAAGAGAAGAAAAAATAAAAGAATAGGCATAATAAAGCAAGTCTGATTCAACGAAACTCTTAAGAGCAAAAGCCACCTCTAACAGCAAGAACGAGATGAATAGAAGAACCAGCTTCAATGTTGTAATGTGTGGCGGTTTGGTCATCAGCAACTTGTTTCCCAGCGTTTGTCTTTGTGTGTTGTTTATGTGTAGTCTGATTCAGACTTGTCTTGTGTGTGTATGTGTTATATATATCCACCGATAGTTAGAATCCTTGAGTGATTTGGAATAAAACGACCAACGAGAGGTTTGAAATTTCCTTTTTTGGGAAGAAATTGAATTAAAGTTTTAAGCCTTGAAGGATATTGAGAGAACTCCTAATTAGAATTGAATAATGATGTACTTAGCCTATCTCGGATAATGATGTTTTTATTCTAATCTCTATCTTTATACGAGTTCTATCCTTATAATGTATAATTTACCAATTTCTGTGAATGTCATTAACACAAGATTTCAACAAACTGTTTCAAATTTTTTGGATAATTTCCTTTTTAAGAACAGGAAATTTCAAAATAAATCCACAGTTTAACATATTTTATACTTTTAGTAGATTTGACAGGATCATAATTCATAAGCTCAAGTATTTACACTTCACACGCCATCTTGTTGCCAAACGCTGTCGTTCAACATTCCCGCTTCCCCTGATTTCAAAAGATTAACGTTTCTTTGTGATTTTAATATTTTATTGGATCGTGCACTCACGCTCGAGCTTCGGCGCGTGCCATTCTTTAAGAGCTCGTACAATAGAGAAGCCACGTGGCACGTACACGAAGTCCATCGTGCCGCCCCACGTGGCACCTGCCGCTGCTAGCTGATTTCGGGGATCAAATATAATAATAATGATTAATGACTAATGACTACTTAAGTGGGGATTAATTACTATTCACTCATTATCTTTATGTTTCATATGACCCCTATATTATCATTGCAACTCGATATATTCTTAAACTTCTCACATTTTCAGAAACACCACCGTCTATATTTTCAGAAACACAAACGGTTTTTAGACAAAATTTTATTTACCATTATAAATTAAGCATATTTTTTTAATTGTGCATACAAGAATATGCTATTCTTAATACATACCGACCATATCAAATTTTTTATAGCTTACCTATATTTTTAATATATTTCTTTAAACAATATGTAAAATAAGAACACGATGAATGTGTAATGTACATTGTAATAATAAAAGACCAATGCATTTTAACTAAAAATTTTTATATAATAATAAAAGACCAAGTAAACGTGAAGGTTTACAAAAAAAGAAAAAAAAAAGGAGTGAATTTAAAGCAAACCTAAATTTGTCAATAATAGTGATTTAATAGAATAAAAGGTTCAGTATTACTAGATTCTAGAACCTGATTTGCAACTTTGAAGATAGAGCCACAGACTTTACGCGGATCAACATCACCTTAAAGATTAAAAAAAGCTTTATGTTCTCAAAGATTAAAAAAAAAAATTTCGTCTTCCTCTTTATTCCTCGTCCGTGTTCTTTCAGTGTTCTTTCCACAGCAAAAGGACAAAAACACGGTACAACGTCTCTATTTTTCTCTTCCTTTTTTAAATTCATGTGCAAATTAAACACTAAAGACCGATCTTTCTCTGTTTTCTGAAGAGTTGGAGAATAATTTTCAAGCTTCTGTCAAGGAATGACAATCCAAAGAGTCCCTTAAATTAGGTTTGTCTTAGATTTCTTTTTCTTTTTTCACCTTCAATTTATATTTTCCCTATATACATTTTTTTGTTAAATACTGTATTTCCCTATATTTGAGTAATCTAATAGTTAGATTGCTTCTGCAGAAATTTTAGGAAAAGAGTATTTCGTTGTCAAACAGAGACGTTATGTCACTGTTATACTACTGCAAAATATGATATGGGTTTTGGGTCTCTTAGAGATTTTGATCAAAGAGTTACACAAATCAGTTCTTAAATGGACTAATTTCTCTATCAAGATTTTATTACTTCACATTTATAAATATCTTCTCTTTTTATGAATATTAAGATGAATAAGAAAAAGAGTTGGTACAAGAGATTTTTTTTTTTTTTTTTTTTTTTTTTTTTTTTTTTATGAAATGCTTAACAAGAGAATTATTAAGGACTGATATTTAAATGTAGAGGTAATATTTTATTTTTTGGAATACTGTGAAAAATCTTTTCTCACCAATTCTACTTTAGAAATTTCCTTTTTTTTGACAGATTTTCTAAATTTTTATGTAGAAGAAGAAAATAAAAAGTATAACTAATATCTTCCTGCTATAAATATACCACACGCCATTTGAATGAATTTAGGGCTGAATGAATTATTTTGTAGGTGAAATGTTTGATTTCAAAGGGTTTGAATAATTTTTTGCAGGTGAAGAAGCATTTGATATCAAAGGGGATATATATAGATTTGATAGATTAGTAAAAGAGTTAAGAAAAGATGGCAACACTAGCAGACATTGGAGTAGCAGCCACAATTAACATAATAACTGCTATCATCTTCCTTTTGGCATTTGCAATCTTAAGGATTCAACCTTTCAACGATAGGGTTTATTTCCCTAAATGGTATCTTAAAGGTATTAGAAGCAGCCCCTTGCATTCAGGTACTCTTGTGAGCAAGTTTGTCAATTTGAACTTAGGCTCCTACCTACGGTTCTTGAACTGGATGCCTGCGGCTTTAAAGATGCCCGAGCCCGAGCTTATTGACCATGCTGGATTGGATTCTGCAGTCTACTTGAGGATTTATTTGATAGGGTACTAATGTTTTGTAATTTGCTTAGAGATTGTTGCTTTTGCATAGTTTCATTTAAAAAGCTATTTGTTGTTTTCTCTGTTTTTCTTTTTTCAGGCTTAAGATCTTTGTTCCAATAGCGTTACTTGCATGGTCTATTCTTGTACCAGTGAATTGGACAAGCGATGGACTGCAACTAGCAAAGCTTCGTAATGTAACATCTAGTGATATTGATAAGTTATCAATCTCAAATATCGAAAGTGGATCAGAAAGGTTTGCAAATTATCCTAAAGTATCTCATATTTGATTCTTTCTTCCCTCTTTGTCTTTAAAGTTTGTAGCTGTTACATGTTTTGAAGATTTTGGACTCACCTTGTGATGGCTTACACCTTTACATTCTGGACTTGCTATGTTCTAATGAAAGAGTATGAGAAAGTAGCTTCTATGCGTTTAGCATTTCTTCAGAACGAGAAACGGCGCCCTGATCAGTTCACGGTAAAGCCTATTCATATGATCAGTTTTGCTTCCTGATGTAATAACCCTGGACCAACCTCGTTGCTTTCATAGGTTTTGGTTAGGAATGTACCAGCGGATCCAGATGAGTCCATTAGTGAGAGTGTAGAACATTTCTTCCTAGTTAACCATCCGGACCATTATCTTACACATCAGGTTTATAGCTCATTCATTGTTCAGAAAGAATCAGTCTTTTTTTCGCGGGTTTCGTTTAAATCCTTGAACTTGATTTATCCAGGTTGTGTACAATGCAAACGAATTGGCTGCATTAGTAGAGAAGAAGAAGAGCACACAGAACTGGCTTGACTATTATCAATTGAAGTATACAAGGAACCAAGAACACAGGCCAAGTATAAAGGTAACTAAACGGTCTTAGACACAAACTTAAAGAAGATAGTCTTGTCTCTAATCTGCTTTATGTTGTCTTCTTTGGGAAGCTAGACAGGTTTTCTCGGGCTATGGGGTAAGAAAGTTGACGCAATCGATCATTATATAGCTGAAATCGAGAAATTAAACGAGCAAGTAAGTATCATTTCTTGCTACAACGGGTTCATAGTTCGAAATAATCAAATTTGATTAATCTTTTCTGTTTCTCAGATAATGGAGGAAAGGAAGAAAGTAAAGAAAGATGACACGAGAGTAATGCCAGCAGCTTTTGTCTCGTTTAAAACACGGTGGGGTGCTGCGGTTTGCGCACAGACTCAACAGACGAACAATCCAACCGAATGGTTAACTGAATGGGCTCCCGAGGCACGAGAAGTGTTTTGGTCAAATCTTGCAATACCTTATGTCTCTTTAACAGTAAGGAGACTTGTAATGCATGTTGCATTCTTCTTCCTCACCTTCTTCTTCATGATTCCAATAGCCTTTGTTCAATCCTTAGCAAGCATAGAAGGCATAGAGAAATCCGCTCCTTTCCTCAAATCCATCATTGAGAAGTAATGTTTCTCTCTCTATCTCTTCATTTTCTTGCCTACTTATATGAATTAAAATGTTGAGCTCGCTATGCTTTGCAGGAAGTTTATTAAATCGGTTATCCAAGGTTTTCTTCCGGGTATCGTGTTAAAGCTTTTTATGATATTTCTGCCAAGTATTTTGATGGTAATGTCGAAGTTCGAAGGGTTTATATCGTTGTCATCGTTAGAGAGAAGAGCGGCTTTTCGATATTATATTTTCAACTTCGTAAATGTTTTCCTTGGAAGCATAATTACCGGTTCTGCATTTGAACAACTCGATTCTTTCCTCAAACAATCCGCAAACCAGTAAGTTTAAAGTTTCCTCCCCTTCTCTTTATCTTGGAACATTTTAATAATCCCCGAGCTTATGTTTCGTTGCGCATGTCACTTGTTAGGATTCCTAAGACGATTGGAGTAGCGATACCGATAAAAGCAACGTTCTTTATCACATATATCATGGTGGACGGTTGGGCGGGTATTGCAGGGGAGATTCTGAGGCTGAAACCTCTTATATTCTTCCATATAAAGAACTTTTTCTTGGTGAAAACTGAAAAAGATAGAGAAGAAGCAATGAACCCGGGACAGATCAATTTTCATGCGACGGAGCCTCGGATTCAACTCTACTTCCTCCTTGGTCTTGTCTACGCCCCTGTGACTCCGGTTCTACTCCCTTTCATTCTAATCTTCTTCGCATTGGCCTACCTCGTCTTTCGTCATCAGGTTAATAAAACCAGCTCTGTTTCTTCTTTTAGCATCTTCAAGATTCTTTTCTACGTTCAAGCTTTTCCGAATTTTGGTTGAACCGAGATTGTTCCTTGGTTATCAACTAAACAGGATAATGTGTTCTTGTTTTTAATTTTGCTGTTTTGCTGATTTTGGCCTTTATGCAGATCATAAATGTGTACAATCAGGAATACGAAAGCGCGGCTGCGTTCTGGCCAGATGTTCATGGACGTATAGTAACAGCATTGATCATCTCGCAAATTCTTTTGATGGGATTAATGAGTACTAAACGAGCCGCTCAGTCCACGCCTTTCCTCATCGCCTTACCGGTCTTCACATTTTTCTTTCACCGGTTCTGTAAAGGCCGGTACGAACCGGCATTCCTCCGTCACCCCTTGCAGGTTTGTTGAAAAAATTTCACATTTTTACTCAAAACCAAAGGGGTTTTGTCACTGCTTAAGTAACTATATTTGATTCGATGTGGCTGGTTTTGGTTAAGTGTTATTGATACCACAAGCTCTGGTTTTCAGGAAGCTATGATCAAAGATACATTGGAACATGCAAGAGAACCCAACTTTAATCTCAAAGCATATCTTCAGAAAGCGTATATTCATCCGGTTTTCAAAGACGATTATGAAGATCGGTTTGATGAAATATCGGGTTATGGCCTCGAAGATTCGGATGAAGAATGTGTTATTGTTCCGACCAAACGTCACTCCCGGAGGACTACGCCGGCGGTTAGCCATGCTAGCCGCGGTTCTTCGCCTTCACCATCAAAGAAATAACCAGAACCATTCATTCACTGAACCGGGTTGGTTATATACGGTATATAAAGAAACGGAATTAATGTCCATGTTGGCAATCTTTGTTTTTACCCCGTTTTTATTTGGTCAGATTTTGTATATATACGAGATTTTTTGGTTTTGACTTTTGAATTGTTTTTCAATATATAAGGAAAATACTTTCTGAAATCCCATAAAATTGAATATTTTTTTACAACTGTCGAGGAAAAAGATCAATTCAAATAAATTCTGAGGAAACTATTCTTATTGGTCAACCAAAAAAAAATCAAATAATAATCTATCGATACTGAAGTAATAGAACAGTGCCGAAACTAGATTCTATTTTTAGTAGATCAACTCCCAATGTTCTTTAGTCGGTAAAGGCCTAAAAATAATCTAAACGGCAAAAACACTAGTTTTGCAGATTTTTTAAAAAAGGGGTAAAGTTTCTCCATAAATGCTATCAAATCTAAACTTTCTGACCAACACAAGTAATAAATGCAAAAATAGTAAATACTCGTAAATGTTGAATTGTTAGTATTTATTTTATTTATCATCAAAATGCAAGATTTCTCCTTGCTGCTGAGAAGTAAAGAAAAGAAAAGAAAAGAAAAAAAAATTCTTTATTTCCAAATATATTAACATATCTGTATATTTTTAACAAAAAAAAACATATCTGCATATTATCTAGAGAACTTTAAATTCAAATATTTTAAAGTTTATGATATCATCATTATAAAGCTAAAAAATCTATATTTTTAACGTGTCAAATCTGTATTTAACTATTTATGCGTAGGATTTTATCCATATTGTGCATCTCAAGGAGTAATTTGGGTAAAGAATAATTGCTATTCTTTTGTAAAGATACGAAAAAAACGTGACTTCATCGTACGTAAGAATCGGAAAGTATTAAACAACATTGACCACAGAACAAGAGGATTAAATAAAATAATAATTTTGTTTCAAAAACTAAGTAACGCTTTGGTGGATGTGTCCGAGTGGCGAGAGCGAATCGGTGCTTCGATTCTAAAATCGCCACGCGCTCTTAAGTTATCGCGTGTGCTCCACTCACAGCCAATGTACAATAAGAGTCAGAAGCGCCCTTTAAACGTTTTATTTGACTCATGTTAAAAAAATTTGTACTCTTCTTTTCTTATTTTTATCAAAAGAAAAATCCTCAGATAATCTCTATCTTCTATTTGTTTCAGTGAATCAGGAAATTTAGGCGCGTTTCGTTTAAATCATGTAAACTCAATTCTGAAGCTGATTCTAGGGTTCTCCAAGAAGATTTCGTTTGAGTTGTTTGAAAATTTATCAGAAAAGGTAATGCTACACTCTGTGACCTGTTTCAGATTTAAATCATATATTCTTTTCTTGAAACCAATATCTATGTTTCGGATTCGTTGAGGTTATTATTCTTAATCCCTCTGTTTGGTTTTGTTTATTTGATATTAGGGTTTTTTAAACTGTATATTGAGTAATGATGATGATTCAGTAACTGATTTCGTAATGTGTGAAACCATAACCGTTTGATATTATAAAAGATTTGAGAAAACGAGAATTGTGTATTTTAATTTGATTTTCTGCGGCTTTTTGGTTATATTGGCAGGTGAAATTGAGAAAATGGAGGGTTTAGTTGCTGCTAATGGAGTAAATCTCAAGCATAATGGTCTTAAAGAGAGTTCACTGGAATCTTGTTGGCCGGAGAAGAAGAATCCTGTTGAGGCAACAAGTCTTAGCAGTGGCTCATCAGACATTGATGAAGATGAGAGCAGTGTGGGATCTCCGAAGCAGGTGTCTAATAAAAAACAGAAACGGTCTAAAGCTGATGCAGTTAATAAAGCTAAATCTCCAAGAAAGAAGAGAACTTTGAAGAAACGAGAAGGAAATGATGATGATGAAAGAAAAGTAAAAGAGAAGAAGCAGAGGAGCTCTGTGAAAAGAAGAGTTCAGAAAGAAGAAGTTGTTGTTAATGATGGAAAGCAATGGGAACAAGAAGAACTCCAAATAGTTCCTTTCATCAAGCCAAAATCTCGTCGCAGGAGCAAGAATTCAGATAGTTCGGATATTTGGTTTCTTGGAAACGAGATTGATGTTAGCGGTTCGTGTTCTCGATCTGAGTCTGAACTTTCGGATTCTCATCTGAAAAACGAGACTTTTAATGACTGCAGAAACATGACAAGGAGTTTAAAGGTAACATTTGTTCTTACACAATGAGGAAACATTATGTGCTTTCAAATTGTCTGAAATTATGTTTTGTTTTACCTTGCTTTCACAGGCAGATTTGGGGGAGCTTGCAATTTGCCATCAATGCTCTAAAGGGGAAAGAAGATATCTTTTCATTTGCACTTTTTGTGAAAAGAGGTTGTATTGTCTTCCATGCATAAAGAAATGGTTAGTTTTTGTCCTAGACATTGTTTCTTCTATCTATAGGTTTCAAAACGATAATACGATTTTCTGGTTTGTCATAGGTATCCCCATTTGTCTAGGGATGATGTCTTGGAAAAATGTCCCTTTTGCCGCAGTATTTGCAACTGCTCTACATGTTTGCACTCGAGTGGATTAATCGAGGTATGTATTATTAACAAAAGATGTGGTTTTTATCAAGAATCACATGATCGGTTTTTTTTGTTTTGGTGTGAATGGAGATGTATTTGTTTGTTTTACAGACATCAAAGAGAAAGCTTCCTAACTACGAAAGATTTCATCATCTTCAATACTTGATTGTGTCGATGCTTCCTTTCTTGAAAAAGTTATGCAAATCGCAAGATCAAGAAATTGAAACCGAGGCAAAAGTTCAAGGTAGATATCTTCAATCTTCTTCTGCTAAAACAAGATTTTCCTCTTGCTACAATATGACATAATTGATTTGTTCTATATAGGAGTAGTGACTTCTCAAGTTGATATATCTGAGACTCTATGCTCATTTGAAGAGCGCGTCTTCTGGTAAGTTTCATCTTTTTGCATTTGTATGAAGAGTTATATGACATTGCATCCTTATATATATATATATATATACTGAAATATCATTTGTACTGTGTAGTAACCATTGTGCAACCTCAATTGTTGACTTGCATCGGAGCTGTCCAAAGTGCTCCTATGAACTTTGTCTGAACTGTTGCCAAGAGATCCGTGGAGGATGGCTTTCAGAACGCCCGGAAATGAAGTCACAGTTCGTGAATAGAGGGAGCCAATATATACATGGCGAAGATGCAGAACCGAGCTCTTCTTCTGTTGCCGAGGATGAAACTAAAAATCCATCCATTAAGTGGACTGCTCATGAAAATGGAAGCATAATGTGTGCACCAAAAGAGCAAGGCGGTTGCGGTGATTGTGTTTTGGAGCTTAAGCGGATCCTACCGTTTACTGGGATGTCAGATTTGGAGCAAAAGGCAGAGAGATTTTTAGCATTTTATAGTATCAATCCAGCAATGTCACATTGCAGATGTTCTTCTGATATGGAGATGAATATGATGAGGAAATCAGCTGCAAGGGATGGATCAAGTGACAATTATCTCTACTCTCCTGATTCTTTTGATGTTCTGAAGCAAGAAGAGCTTCTTCATTTCCAAGAGCATTGGTCCAAAGGTGAACCAGTGATTGTTCGAAATGCTCTTAACAACACAGCTGGTTTAAGCTGGGAGCCAAGGGTTATGTGGCGAGCCTTGTGTGAGAATGTTGATTCAGCAACTAGCACTAAAATGTCTGAAGTCAAAGCCATCGATTGTTTAGCTAATTGTGAGGTAAAAGCTCTCTTTTTAAAAAAAAGTTTCTGAATGTGTAATAGAGGTTGTTATGCTCATTTTGTTTCTTATAATTTCAGGTGGAGATCAATACTGGATGTTTCTTTGAAGGATACAGTAAAGGAAGAAGATATACTAACTTCTGGCCTGAGATGCTGAAGCTGAAAGACTGGCCTCCTTCAGACAAGTTTGAAAATCTTTTACCTCGTCACTGTGATGAGTTCATTTCCGCATTACCGTTCCAAGAATATAGCGATCCTAGATCCGGAATTCTCAACATTGCTGCAAAACTTCCTGAAGGACTTCTTAAACCAGATCTTGGTCCAAAGACTTACATTGCTTATGGGACTTCAGACGAGCTCGGTAGAGGCGATTCAGTCACTAAGCTTCACTGTGATATGTCAGATGCAGTAAGTTTCAGAATTGTTACACAGTTCTGTTTCATAAAAATTTGGTTTTAAATTATAT
Source organism: Cardamine occulta (assembly GCA_028015245.1). Taxonomy (NCBI): domain Eukaryota; kingdom Viridiplantae; phylum Streptophyta; class Magnoliopsida; order Brassicales; family Brassicaceae; genus Cardamine; species Cardamine occulta. Next base: position 18,954,199 of record CM051365.1, read on the forward strand.
AATGGTTTTTTTTTTGCAGGTTAATATTCTGATGCATACGACTGAAGTAACACTAACTGAGGTGCAAATGTCTGCAATCAAAGCTCTGAAAGAGAAACACAAGCAACAAAATGAGAAAGAGCTTCAGGAGGAACAAAATGGTTTAGAGGGATTAGAGATTGTGAGTTATGAAAATGGAGTTTATGATGAAACAGGCGGTGCGCTTTGGGACATATTTAGAAGAGAAGATGTTCCTAAGCTTGAAGAGTATCTAAGGAAGCATTGCAAAGAATTCAGGCATACGTTTTGCTCTCCCGTTACAACGGTAAGAAATAATCCGCGAATCGTTTTCATTTTTCGAGCCTCGAAGGTTATTGTACTGATAGGATTCTTTTGATAGGTGTATCATCCGATACATGATCAGTCGTGTTTCTTAACCGTGGAGCATAAAAGAAAACTCAAGGCGGAATTTGGTATGGTTGGTTACTTGTAACTGTAATAACTGTCACTTACCAACATTTTATTCATATGTTATTTGTTTGGTTTGAATACAAAGGGATTGAGCCATGGACATTTGTGCAAAAGCTAGGAGAAGCAGTGTTTATTCCCGCGGGTTGTCCTCATCAAGTTCGGAATCTCAAGGTGTTATTATTATTTGAATGATCTTTTTGTTTTTATTAACTAACTTTTCTCATTGTTTTTTTAACTTATTTTAACGGATTTGGAACAGTCATGCACAAAGGTAGCTGTTGATTTTGTATCTCCAGAGAACATTCATGAGTGTCTCCGTTTGACTGAAGAGTTTCGTCAACTCCCTAAGAACCATAAAGCCAGAGAAGACAAACTTGAGGTGATTCTTTTTTTCTCTTTTACACCGTCGAATAACTCTTATTATTTACAATCTTTGCCATGTGAATCAGATAAAAAAGATGATCATCTACGCCGTTGAACAAGCTCTAACAGAAGTGGAGACATTATTAAACTAAAAGCTAGCTTTACTTTTGTTGTGACATGTTGTTCTCAAACATTAGCAAGAAGAGACAGCAGATTTTTTTGTAGTATTGTAAAGCCATGGCAATTTTAGTTGGCTTTTGCTGTGATGAAAAGAGAATTGTCTCTTGAACAATGATTCCTTTTTTTGGGGGGGGGGGGGGGGTTTGATGTAACTTTTTGGATTGTTTTGAATTGGAGGCCATTCTTTTTTGGCAAGTGAAAATTTACTAATTAATCTTCTTTGCATTGTTCTGTATTTGCAGTATGGAAGATTTTGATCTTGGAACATCATAATATGTTTAGTAGCCGTAGATGATGGTCTTTCAGTTTAAAAATTAGTCATAATATTTGTCTTATTTTTCGACCAAACAAAAAAAAAATTGTCTTATTTTTCGACCAAACCAAAAAAAAACTTGTCTTATTTAAACTTTTGGTAAGGAAACAATGTGAAGGTTCTTATGGTTTCAAAATGAAAGCAAATGAAATTTTATATTGACTATGTACTAGATTTTAATTATTTGATGTTTTTACTTAATATTCTAGTCAACTTGTAAATATCATTACCATATCTGACAATATTAGTAGTTGAATTTCAATTTCGGAAAAACAATGTAATAACAGTTTAAATTATGTTTTGAGTGTGTCTGAAACGAATTGTAATTTAAGCGACGTCGTTTGAAATTTATACGTCTACCATCATCGTTGTCTCTTGAATCTGCCAATTCATCAGTTTCCGTTTCCCCTGAAATTTTGACTTCAAAACGACTCGAATGTTGATCGTTCGACGGTGAGCGATCGCAATGACGAAGAAATCGCAGCCTCAGCCTCCATTGCCACGTCGCGGCGTCGTGTGGCTTGGATGGAAGTTCGTTATCGCATTCTCCGCCGCGCTTTGCCTTCTTGCTCTCCTCAGGATCCAATTGCAATACCATTCCGTTACGACATTGCTCCCACCGCTCTCCGTCGCGAGATCTCATATCCCGGTTTGTGAATACTCCGGCGACCGTCCGAAGCTCGCCTTCCTTTTCTTAGCTCGACGTGATCTCCCACTCGATTTTATGTGGGACAGATTCTTGAAGGTCGAACTCGTGTAGACCAAGTCTTTGATTTATTATAAATTTGGTAAATTTTCTAAATTTGGAAAATTTTCTGATTCTGGTAAATTTTGCAGGGTGTTGATCATTCGAATTTCTCAATTTATATACATTCAATACCTGGTTTCGTCTTCAATGAGAACACTACGCAATCACAGTATTTCTATAATCGCCAATTAAACAATAGCATCAAGGTGAGTGTTCATACGAATTTCGCCATTTGATGTTTCTGTATCTTTTGGCTCTGAAAGTGAAACTTATGGTTATAGGTAGTATGGGGAGAATCAAGTATGATTGCAGCAGAAAGATTGTTGCTTGCATCTGCTTTAGAGGATCACTCCAATCAAAGATTTGTTCTTCTCTCTGACAGGTATTCTTCATTGCATTTTTCATACAATGTTCTTCTCTAATATCTCCTTCCAATGATCTCTTTACTTTTTTTTTTTGTTTTCCTATTTCTTCTCTATGCTTCTACTTTCTGTTCTGCAGATGTGCTCCGTTATATGACTTTGGGTATATATACAGATATCTTATCTCTTCGCCGAGGAGTTTTGTAGATAGGTAGACACTGCAATTCTGAATTTATGAGGTTTCTTAGTACTTCATACTTGATGTTTTGTTGCTCTCTATTTGCAGTTTTCTTCATACTAAAGAGACACGGTACAGTGTGCAAATGTCTCCT
>CM051365.1:18957046-19012692 GCA_028015245.1 Cardamine occulta
GTCATACCTGAAGAGAAATGGCGAAAAGGAGCCCAGGTATCTTCATTGTCTTTCTTTCCTTTGAAACGAACATTGCTGATTTCTGAAGCATAAGATTCTTTTGGGAACTTAAGCATCAGGGTTAGAGGGAACAAAGGCTTCCTTTGCAGTTGATGAATTTTTTCAATCTCATCTTAGTTTATCTATTGCAGTGGATTTCTTTGATCAGAAGTCATGCACAGGTCATTGTAAATGATGATATCGTATTCCCAGTTTTTAAGAAATTTTGCAAGGTAAAGGTCAAGCTTTATTTGTATTCAGTTCGTTACTACTTGGTTTTCATTGAGTAGCAATCAACATTAAGCGAAACCTCAGAGTAACATTTATTGTTCTAATGTCAATCTTGATTCTATTGTGCGGAATAGACCGCAGATTATTTGTTGATTTCTCTTTCAATTTGCAGAGATGTCCACCTTTAGGTACCAAGGAGGCATGGCTGTTTCTTGTAAGTGATACTTCCATGCTGGCATTTTTCATTTAATAGCAGCCTGAATCGATTTATGTTGAAAGCAATCTCAATTTTGTCTATATTTTGAAGTCTACGACCATTGATTTGCCTGTTTTTTTTCTCAATCTTATGGCGGATTTTTAAACCTTTTACATTTGATGTGAACTCAGAAACAGAACCGGCGCAACTGCATCCCCGATGAACACTATGTGCAAACATTGCTTACGGTAGTCCTATCTGATAAAAAATCTCTCCCATTTTTGTTTCCTTTCTCCATCTAAAAAGCTCCGTAGTCGTTACGTAATCCAAACTGATGTTTTCAGATGCAAGGACTAGAGAGTGAAATGGAACGAAGAACAGTGACATACACTGTATGGAACGTTTCGAGTACAAAATATGAAGCCAACTCTTGGCATCCCGTCACTTTCACAGTTGAAAACTCTGGTCCTGAGCAAATTAAAGATATAAAGGTACATATATTTCTACTGGTGATTAACATCACATCCTAATGGATCTATGAGTAATCTCTGCTTCTTTTTTTTTCTTCTTGGAACAGAAAATAGACCATGTCTATTACGAGACTGAATCTCGAACAGAATGGTGTAAGGCGGATTCAAAACCTGTCCCGTGCTTTCTCTTTGCTAGGAAGTTCACCAACGAAGCTGCTATGCGTATTGTGAGCCTAGGACTAATAGGACCATCAACAAACATAACTTTATAAGTTTTTAGTTTACAACTTGAAAAGGTAACATATCGTGTAGGGTGAATCAACAGAGAGTATACATAGAGTAGGGGATAACATTGATACATTACAGACATCACTTGTGAGTTTACTTCATTGGTTATATATGACGCTTAGTAGAAACTAAGATCCTTTATGAAGAATCTTACTTTGGAATTTTGTTTGGGTGTTGAAATTTTCTATTTACATGCCTGAAGAAACTGGCTTCAATTAGTATACATTGTTATCCATGAAAGTATGCTATTTACCATGTGTTTATATCCATGAAATGTATACAATTGCGACTTTTTATACTTTAGTCTACACGCAAGATTAAAACAGAAGTTTTTATACCTTAGTTACATGTAAAAAAAACAGCAGTTTTTTTATTCATCCTCAAGACTCGTTTAGATGTTTAAAGTTAAAAATTCCAACTTAGAATCAATCTCATCACTCTTGAGACTTCATTTCTTCTTTGGATACTCTCTTGCCCCAAAAATCGTTGATCCTATTCTCACATTTGTGCTTCCCAGTTCGATCTGTAAATCCCAAAATCAAAAAAAAAAAAAAAAAAAAAAAGAAACAGATGAACTATTACATTCCCCATTTTGAAAAAAGCTCAGAACTTTTTAATTTAATCAAGAGTATCTTACGGCTAACTCAAAGTCACCAGACATCCCCATGGACAGCTCACATTGCTCCTCTGGTATTCCAAGCTCCTTACACACTTCACTTCTGCATTTTGCAAGCATCTACACATATAATAAGAATTATAAGAGAAGCTCCTTTTAGTGTCCCATAATATTTTACCAAAACAATTCAGCTCTTATTCATATCATATAACCTTGAAATTCTCTGGGGTTGAAGTGTAATCTGCCATCCCTATTGTCATCAACCCAGAAAACTCAAGATTCGAGCAAGCTTCTTTAACGTGTTTCGCCAGTCCTACGCATCCTGATGGTTCCACGCCGAATTTAGCTGGAAGTATCAGTGAGATGATCATGTAAGATAGCTCGAAGAAACGTGAAAATAGGAAAACATTTGAGATAGATGTGAATAAGAAGTTCCAGATCTCCAGATTCTTACATTCTTCACCACTGGTGTTCACTTGGACCAAGACCTTCAAGGGCTTTCTTCCCATGTTTCCAACCACACGATCAAGCATATTTGCAATCTATGAACCAAATGTAAACCAGTATAATTGTCACAAGCATATTCCTCAAGTTACTATGGTTTCATATTGTCAAACTTGTCATCACATCCACGAACCAACCAACGACATTTCCATCCCAATACTTAACAAAAATTCAACAAACATTTGACATCAGCCTATAGATTCCACTATCTGCAGTGTTGTTACCCAAAGATCCTGATTTTTTAATGTAAAAGAACACCTCGAACGAATGCTACAACAGTTAAAAACCAATACAACTCTTCCCCTTCAATATAATACACATAGAGAACATTTTACCTTCTCATCATCAACACTTTCCACCATCACAAGATTGGGCACTCCAGCTGATCAAACAAGCAAACAAATGTATCACACTCAACACAGACTAAAGAGATTAAGAGACAAAGTGCCTCATTTTGCAAACCAATTTAGTATATCAATATAAGAAGAACAAAGTAATGATCAAAAGCCTTTGAAATGGCAAAATCAATTACTTAGCAAAGGCTTCACTTTGTTGCTCTGCAAATTCCCAATGAAATGCCACTCTATATCTTCTGGAAGCTGCAATTTCAAAATCAAATTCAGACTCTTTCAATCCAAAAGTACCAAAAAATTTCAATTTTTCAAGGATTCGTAGAAATTTAGCAAGTAGAGAGAACCTGAGGTGCCTTCTCAATGATTTCTTGCACATAGTTCTCTCCAAAAGACTTATGACCAGCGTCATAGACTTGACGAATCAGAGAAACTGGTTTCGTCTTGCTCACTGCTACGACCCGTATACGATCCGTTACACGACCCGCTTTCTCCGCCGCCTGGTTTACCCGCTGAAACACCGATCTCAAAGCCGCCACGCCATCCATCGCCGCCACCGACATAGCTGATTCTGACACGTGTTCGATTTTGGGTTGCTCTTTGTTTACAAGATCGTTCATCGAATGAATAATCAATCACTAGTAATCGCTTCTGGTCACAGCTTTGTGGAAGCCAGAGGACGGAGACGTACCTGAGAAGGAACATAGCTATACGCTGCGTTTCAATGCAGCATGATAGAAACTTGCGTGCCGTTTATAAAACATGTGTGCTGTTTGTTGTGTCGCGAAGAGCAAAGTGAGGCGTTTCAATTTCTCTTTTTTTTAACAGAAGAGAACAAAATTAAGAACAAAAACTTTCCCTTACCAGGTTTCGAACCCGGATTACTCCTGAATAGATACGTATTACGTATAGAAACAATATGTAAAATAAGAAAAATAGATACATGTGTTGTTGACTTTTTTTTTTTTTTTTTTCCATGTGTTGTTGCCTTGTTGTTGTTTATAGAAACGTATGTCTTTTTTAACGAGTTTATCTACCGAACACCAAGATTCAACACATATACTCGAGTGCTCTTTTAACGGCTACGAAGAGTCGATGTTTATATAGCAAAATTATCATAAACTGTTTTCTATTTATAATTTAATTATGAACTTATGTAAAATGTATATATATATATATGTATTTAGTTATATTAGTATATGTACTGTGAATTAATACTAACTCTTTAAGATATAAATTGGAGATATTAATCATATTATGTTGTAGTATATTAGTGGTTGAAAAAAAAAACGTACAAACCATAGGCGGAGCCAATATTTGGTCATAGGGGTCAAATGATTCTGGTGGATTTTTAAAAAATCAATGAGTTTCTATCAAAAATATTAGATTGACCCATGTCAAATATGAGAATTGACCCTTGTAAATTTTTTACGATACATTATATATAAAACCCAATATATTTGACCCCGATGAATGAATTTTCTGTCTCCGCCACTGATACAAACCAAAATATAATACTTTCTACTGCGAGCTTCGAACTCGATATTTCACTTGGGAAAATATTTCTATTGTGCTATACAGCAAAACTTTTATCCGATAATGACTAAAATAAATTATTAGTTTTTGGATAGACCAAAATATTTTTGAACAAGTTTATCCATTAGAAAAATCAACCAATAGTCGTCGAGTGCTTTTTGTAAAGGCCTTTCGTTAAGTTTTGTCAAGTTATGAACAATGAGTCATGTTTCGTGTATCACAGCTGTTGATATACTGAAATTAGATATAGCAACGAAAATATTGGTATGTGCGAAAATGAAAGGATGAGTTGAACACTCATGTTGGATGCTTTTCACTTGCCACTATATTCAACCACATTACCTCTTTCATCCATTTAATAAGTTCTCAAATTTTAATGAAAACATGGTTAATTTAATGTTCGAAAACAATAGCTAGCAATATGTTAATTGGAGAAACTTCAGCAATAGTTTTGACTATTTAAAAGGAAAAAAAAAAAGTAGAGAGCATGGAATTGCTAGTTTTTAAAATTTAAAATTTATGCTATATCGTCCTATTGTCATTGGTTTTTCATGCGACGACTCTATACATGTTTTTTTTGTCAACATAAAATAAATGTTTGACTAGAGAAAATGCGTTTTCGAGTCGCTCAAGTAAAATAGTTGTGTTGTGTGTCTAAAACGAGGAGGCAAGTGTGTTTTCATGAAGAGGTAAGGGCATCGGTCCCTCCAAAAAAAAAGGAGTGGTCCGGCCTCTCCAATTCAAATTCCGCTTGAGATTAATTAATTTACCTGTTTTGGTATCTGGTCGGCGAAGAAATACAAATTCTAATTATAATTTCTTGGACTTTCATAAATAAAAAAATCTTTAGTCCTTTTAGTACTTGAAGCATTTTTAAACATGTTCTCGGATATCTTTAAGGGTCCCTTCTTTAATGCTTTTTGATCCTATCTATATTTAAAAAGCAACTAAAAGTCTAAAATTGACTTGCAACAATAGCACTGTGAATTGCAGAAATCATGTTATAATTGTAGTTTTTTTTTCCTTTTTTGTTAATTATTATAATTATAGTTTGATACTAATATTTTCTCTGTAATAGTCCTTTTTCGGGTACTATAACCCATTTTTAAAATTTAGAAACGTCATCAGCTATATTACTAAATACTAATTACTGCAAACTCTAAACAGTTAGAGAACTGCATGCCGCTAAGAAAAATAAAATGTGTACAGCCCCTTTTTGAAACAGTAAAAAATAAATTAAAATATAGTTTATTTTTCGAAACCAGAATTTCAAACAAAAAAAATCTAACCCAGTATAGTAGTATACGCTACAACAACAATTTCTGCCGAATATTTTGATTAATTTATGGCAGTTTAAACACGCAAATATATTATTCATCGAATTTAACTTATCAAGGGTCAACGCCTACTCGAGTGGTCTTGTAACGAATTTTAGTCGAGTTTGAACAGAGAGATGCATGTGTCCGAACTTCCGTGTTTTTTCGCGAAGAGGAAATCATAATCTAGTTTTTGATAATATTCTCAGTACTAACGTACCATTGGTGACAAAATAGTTATTGGTTATCAATAAAAATTAGTCGACAAATCTTTTGAGCTTTTAAAATGAAACTGATTGGTTGTTAGGAAATGATGAAAATCACTAAAAGACGCGATCGAGACGTTACATTCCAAGTTGGAAGTGACTTGGAACTACTTTTTATCTAACGATATTAGTATTTCTTTATTTTTTCTCTAGATAATAAACTCGGATATCTCATGGTTTGATTCTTTGCAAAATATCTATATATTCTGTCTCCTAAGTATGTAGATACTAAATCACAATAACATATGTATTTCGAGATGCTATATATTATTGTGATTTCCAAATGATAAAATGAATTTCTTGTGTTCCACTTTTGTTCTGCCTAATTTAGAAATTTATTGAATTTTTTCTAAGAGAGCCTAACTCGTTTACGCTTCAAATATGTAAACCCTTCGAATTTGACCACACCACTAAAAGAGTCTAAAAAAGTCAAATATTTTTCTTAATCGACCTAATTTTTGTAATACTTCTTCGTTGACATATGCATCATTCTCTCGTTTATAAGTACCACGCACGACCTTTGTTACTCTTCATCTAAAAATATTCATAGACACACGCAAACACTGTTTGCTACCAAATATTTTGTTTGCTATTTCTCTCCTTTGATATCTTAAAAAGAAGACAAAACAAGAAGAATGAATACATTCAATATATCCCATTTCGTTGTGGTACTCATAATGGTATTAACCATTGCTATAACACTTAGCGAACCACTAAGAGTTGAAGCGAAGTGCGACCACAAATATGGTCGGGGGATACCCGCTACATCAGAGAGAAGAGCTTGGAGCCGTATAAGTGCAGTGACATGTAATAAAAGCGCCAAAGTATGTCGTCTCAAAGGCAGTTCAGGCCGTAATTGTTGTCGTAAGAGGTGCGTGGACCTTAGAACCGACAGATTGAATTGCGGAAGATGTGGGAAAAGGTGTCAATACTCGGAGATTTGTTGCAAAGGATACTGTGTAAACCCAATGTTTGATAAGAGACATTGTGGAGGTTGCTTTAAGAAGTGCAACAAAGGGAGATCGTGTGCCTATGGGATGTGCAGCTATGCTTAGAGAAATAATTTTGTATAAAGGTTACTGAGAGAAAAATGTTTAATTTGTTGGTTTAAATTGGATTACATTCATATACTACAGTTCGGAATTAAAATATTATATGTAGCTAGCTTCAATAAGGATCGTCGAATTGTTATTACAAATAGAAAGGTCTTGTAAAAGATTGGAATCATTACTGTATTGTTTAATTTATATACCCACGTGTCATATAACATTCCAATGTAGTAAATATTGAATAAAGTTTCACTTTCTTACTTATAGTTTCACTTTCTTACTTATAGTTTCATTTATTATTATATTTTTAAAAATGGTAAATTGTTATTACTAGCTGGACTTTTAAGTGAAATGATTTACGAAAATTTTGCCCCAAAAAAATGATAAGAATACTTTGTCAAAACAAAAAAATGATAGGAACTAGAAAATGTACGGACTAGACCGAAGTTGACTTTCATGCCTAGAAGAAAATTAAGTAATGATAATGCCATTTGCCGTCTCAGATAGTTTTTTTTTTTTTTTTTTGGGGGGGTCAAATATCAAATATTATTACTCGTTTTGAGACGTATGTCAAATAAAAGCGCATTATATTAAACAAGTTGAAGTATTTATCATTAAAAAAAGGCATTTATCGCTAAATTAAATCTGATAATTGGCACCATGTTGTATGCGTCGGCCGATACCATGCATGTCAAAGTGCAGTTTTTTTCGGACGAACCTAGCAAATCGTAGACTTGTGACTATGTTTATTAAAAGAAGAGACTGGTGATCATTAAGTTTTTTCTAAAATTTAAATGTATTCTTATTTAGAAACTGATTGTATAGATCCAAAAACTTAGATTAGTAAACAAATAAAAAAACATAAATTCTTAAGTCAAACCAACCCATCGTCATCTCAAGATCGTGCAACCACGTCTAGCTATAACTATACGAGCATCGATCGAAGAAATATTTCAATAACAATTTAAATTCAAATGATGATGATATAAGTCAGCGCCATCCGTGTGTCCTACCTTCTCATCTTTCACACACAAGATACATAAAATCATATACTTAAACGCAATCAAGAGCTACTTAAAGTAATGTTTTTTTTTTGTTATTGGCTTAAAACATGGGTTTAAGTCCTTATATTTGATGAAACACAATACTTCTGAAATGTTATTTGATTAATCTCTTCTATAAAGCTAAAAGTAATAAAATATTATATATTGGACTTGTAAAATTTATTTTCATATTTTTTCCGTTGTTCTTTTTGAAATATTTATTTATTTTAATATAAATTTTTTCTTGCCTAAAATATATTTATGGATCAACCACTGAACGTGTTTTATAATTTATAAGTCAATAGATACTGATATATATGTATATTCTCTAGCTCACATGATCTATGTCATGTATATATATACTTGCACATACACAATTCAATTCAAGCCTCACATCTTCAAGCAAATGGCTTCTCTCTTGTTAACTTTTTCACTTCTCTTTGCAGCTTTTTCTTCTCCTCTTGTAGAGGCTGCTTATAGTAATGGTTACACCATCCCTAAACTGTTACTAAATCCAATCGATTCTTGCTGGCGAAGAAATCCTAATTGGGCATCAAACCGTCGTGCCCTAGCCGAATGCGCTGTAGGGTTCGGGAAATCAGCGGTGGGAGGCAAATACGGATCCGTCTACGTTGTTACAAACCCATCAGACGATCCTGAAAGCCCTAGACCTGGAACCCTCAGGCACGCTGTGATCCAATCTAAGCCACTATGGATCACATTCGCACGTGACATGGTCATAGTGTTGCGAAATGAGCTCATCATGAACAGCTACAAGACGATTGATGGAAGAGGAGCAAAAGTAGAAATTGCCTATGGACCATGCATAACTATCCAACATGTGAGCCATGTCATTATACATGGGATAAGTATCCATGATTGTAAACCGGGTAAGTCGGGTCGGGTACGGAGCAGCCCGACCCATGTTGGTAGCCGGAAAGGATCAGACGGTGACGCAATCGCCGTATTTGATTCATCACATATTTGGATCGATCATTGTTACTTTTCTTGGTGTCAAGATGGTTTGATCGATGTGCTTCATGCTTCTACGGCCGTCACTATTTCTAATAATTACTTCACGCAGCATGATAAAGTAAGTTTATATATACTATTAAATTGTAGTACTATTAATTTAAAATATCAAGTGTCTTGAATTTTGAAATATTTGATATTATGAAGGTGATGTTACTCGGACATAATGACGATAATGTGGAAGACAGAAACATGAGAGTCACAATTGCGTTCAATCATTTTGGACCAGGTCTCATTGAGAGAATGCCAAGGTAAATATATAACATATATACATTTTGTTAATTAATCTAAGATTTGAAAATGCTGACGTAGACATGGGGTGATGACGTGGCAGAGTGAGGAGAGGGTATGCTCATGTAGCAAACAATAGGTACGAGAAATGGCAAATGTATGCGATCGGAGGAAGTGCTGATCCAACCATCTTTAGTGAAGGCAACTACTTCGTTGCTTCTGATGACTCTTCTAAAAAACAGGTATCTATCTTCTCATTTAAAATTAGTATAAAAGTTTAATAAACAATATAATGAGTTCTAACATATTATACAAAACGCATGGACCGGTGAATTCACTCTCAATATTGATGTTAAATTATAACAGCATACGATTCTTAATTATGTATAGGTGACGAAGAGAATAGAAAGTGGATATGATTGGAGGGGATGGAAATGGAGAACGTCTAAAGACGTTTTCAAGAACGGAGCTTACTTCGTGCCGTCTGGATATGGAACCGTCACGCCGTTGTACGGAAGAGCAGAGTGGTTTCCGGTATCCCACGACTCTCTCGTCCCTTCTCTAACTTCCTCTGCCGGTCCTCTCCGTTGCTACTCCGGCAGGGTTTGTTAACTAATTACAGGCACATACGTGACTATATGTTATTTTTATGAATGTAATGTTTTGTCATTTTTTTTTTCTTTTTTCTTTGAAACAACGAGCCGGAGTTCCTGTATCTGAGGTGTGTTTTTGTGAATTCTTTGGTACCCGGGACGGAATTCAAATTATCTTGGAGGATATATATATATTTTGTGTTTTTTTTTTCAAGATTTGTTTTTTTGATATACAATTATACATCCACATGTTTACAAACGATACATAAAAAAAGATTTACTACTTCGAGTTAAAAAAAATTTGCTATAAGAAAACGTAAACAAAAATGTACAAAAATCTTTAGTCGATGCCAAACTTGTAGTATACACAAAATTAAAGATCAAAAGAAAAAGTAAAAAGCCAAAAAGAGAACGAAACAAGAAAAAAAGAGTGTGATTATGCTTTAATGCGTCTTTTGAAAATAGAGCTTTTAGAACATTCTGTTCTCATTGCTTTGAACTCCACAAGTGACCGGAGCTTTGGCTCTCACTTTCCTCAAGTACCAATACACTCCACCCGCAACGCCAATCACTCCGGCTGCTGAAACCACCGACACCGTACCTGGTAGCGACAAGTTGTCCGGTTCAATTTAGGTCAAAACTTATACAAGTACTGCATAATTTATAAGTTGACCAAAACAATATTTAGTAATAATAGTAGTTTTGCTTAATTACCTGCAATTGCTCCAACGCGTTTATGCTTTACCAGGTTAGGATCTGCCAAAATATTGAATTGATTAAATATATGTAATACTAGTACTGTATAATTCAAAATCATATACATTTTGTAATCTAAAATTTTATACTGACACAACTTGGGTTTGAAATTGAACTTCTCGTAATAGATACATATTTTCCAATTACATAATATGAGATCAATTGTAATTAGCAAGAAAAATTATAAAGTAGAGTTTTAAGGAAAAAAAATAACGAAGAGAAGCATTTTACCTTTACAATAAGTAGTGACGTTGCCTTGTTTGCAAAGGCACAAGAAGTTCTGCGTCATCGTATCAAATCCACAAACTCCACCACCTTTAGCTGTTTCTTGGCAAAGAAGACATTTCATAGTCACCGGAAATTCGAAATCAACCCTAATCGCATACTCCGGAAACTGATCATACGGTGCGTTCTCCGCACCCGTACTCCTCCAATACACGCTTATGTACGTCGCACAGTTCTGTAGCATCAGCCTAAGAGACTGAGTTGCTTTCGGGTAATACGAGCAACAAGAAACCCTAGACCCCAAAGCCGATCCGCATTCGGGCAAATGTCTACATAGATAGCTCGAGCTATCGCAGGACGAGTCACATCTATCTGGAAACCTCTCGCAGAAGAGTGGTTTTGGCTCGACGATCACTTTCTCGGCGTTGCAGTTAAAGAACAAGTAGTCGTTTTGAGGGGAGACAGTGAAGTGTGTGCTTGAATCGATGCTGAAAGATCTAGTCGGTCGAAAATTGTCTCGATCTTGACAGTTCCACATGAATGGATCGGAGACAAGAAGGTGAGGATCAGAATAGCTTATGGATTTAACAGGGTATTTGCCAGATGGTGTTCTAAGTTCGAGCTTGGTGTTGTTTTCGGAGCAAATGAGCATGTGTCTGTAATAAGGGCTGCCACAACCGTCGTCGATGGCGAAAGGGTAATTTATAGGAATGTTGCCGCAAGAAGATCTGCAGAGATTTGATTGGGAAAATGTTGTTGATGATTGAAGAATGATGACCATGAGAAAGAAGAAGAAGGTGAAGTAAGAGTGAAGTGGAGACATTGTTCACAGTTAAGGGTTTTGATTTGATTATTGGGCAGGTATTAGTTATGAGATTATAATTTGGTGTGTGAAGTGTTGAGTCAGCTTGGAATGTCTTGGTTTTTTTTTTTTTTTTTTTTTTTTTTTTTTTTTTGTAAAAGAGTTCTTGGAATGTCTTGTTAAGGAGTTTAAGAATAGATCTTGTCATGTGCTAATGTTATATTAGGTTTCTGTATTTTTTTAAAAAAATCTTTTTTAGCATAAATTATTCCGGTTCAATGGGACGTGAAGTCGAGCGTCACGATATTAGGGCCTGAAGGTTCGAGAACAACGCCCCCCGAAGAACCTAAACCCGGTTCAGTCCGATTAGGTTTAGTAAATTGTATTTGACCATTTTCAGATTCTTTGAGATATATCTACATACAAAACAATGTAACTTTTTTAACATGTTACCTGAAACAAATTTTTTGTTTGGTTTCGTATGAGAACCTTAAAATACACAGGTAGTTTCAGTTGAATTAAAGCTAGAGACCAAATTCTATAAAAAAAAATAAGAAAATATATTTTATTTTATTTTTCTTTAAAAATTCGTTAAGAGACGTTGATAAATAACTTGGGAAGATTTTGTGATAGAAGGTAATCGAAGAGAATTATCCATTTAATATGTTTTTTTCTATTTTTAAAATTTTAAGATTTTACTAAATTTCTATGTGTCAAGATTCTGTTGGAAATATTTAACCTGATTTTTTGAAATATATGTAGCCCAATTTGTAAAGAGTTTGATAACACCGGTAATGGTGATCAACCTGTGATCGACAATTCCGAGATTGAAGATCGTGCCAAGAAGGTAGTTTAAATTAGTACTAATTTTGTAGATCCTAATTATTAATTGATCGTAATTTTTTTGAATTTTGTTGTAATTTTTCAGTTGGCTGATTTAAAGAAATTGACATTGGAGAATCAAAAGTTTATTGAAGAAACGCTTACACTAACCCGAAAGACTCAAAATTCACTTGAGGTGAATGCCGAATTCACTTATGGTAATCAATTAATCGCAAAGTAGTTGAAAATTTGTGAGTTTAATTATCGTGATCTTATGTAACTATCTGATTTTGATCAGTTGGCGAAATTACAAGCGGATAATCACAAGCTTAGTGAAGAAGTACTAACACAAATGAAGAGGAATAACATTTTACTTGAGATGCAATCCGAATTATATGAAAAGGTAATCAAATTACACATAAAGTAGATCAATATGCTAACTAACTAGTATATCTGTATTAGAGTATTAGTATTGTAGTCAGACATTAGTGAATTTATTTTATTTTGTAGTATATTATTAGGTAATAGAGGCTAAGAAGTCCAAAGAGTCTATCCCCAAGACGGAGTCGAAAAAGATTCAGAAAGTGAAATTGGAAGAAGATCATTCCTTTGAGGATTTGAGAGAGTAATGGCGTATATTATATATGAATAGGTGATTAAACATGTTTTTGTAAATTAATGAGCTGAAATACTTGCGAAATAGTGGGCGAGGATACAGTCATATAGATATCAAGTGATTTTGACCAATGCGTGTGGCAAAAAATATTTTTAATACGTGTGTTTGAGATCTTGCTGGTATCCAAATATGTTCTTTTAAAATTACATTAAATGAAAATAGATTCTGTATCCTTTGGTATGGTAGTTTGAAACTAGTAGTTTCTCTCAAAACAGGTCCACCAACACTTCTCTTGCTCTGTGTAAGCTAAGCTTTCTTTCTCTTTCTTTTCATGTTTTGTGTTTTCGGATTTGGAATAAAGGAGTGTGAATCCGTGGAAATTTATATGATTTTACTCTCTTTTTCTAACTAAATAAAAGTAGAAAAGGTAAGGTGAGTAATAATACAAAAAACATTAACTAAATTTTGATTGAAATTTGGGCTTCAAATAGGCCCAATATAAACGTAACATTTATTTTTAAAATGGGCCTGTCATAGCAATGGTGAACCCTTCAAATCAACACCGGTCAATTTAAGTCATCTCAATCAACGGCCTATATTTGAGAAGAGCACGTAATCAACTCTAAGTTCGTAGGCACGTGATCGTTCGCTAAATTTAAAACTTGATACGTTAGCCCTTCCTATCCATTCGTCAACGGTGAAATCCTATCGTTCATTATATATAGATCAAACGGCTAATATCGACAGGTTAGTGTACACGAAATCTCTCTTTTTCTTTTGCGGGATTGTACAGTGGGTCCCGCTGTAATTGTCATTAATGGACAGCTCGGTTAATTTAGCAAATCTCTTCGTCACAGTCATCTTTCTTCCATAAATGTAACCATTTCTTCTCGTTTTATTCTTCAATCCTCATTTTCCTGAGAATCTGGTGCTTAGCTTCGGTGAGCTCTCTCATGCAATCCATCGATTCTTCAATATGTTTTCTCGTTGATTCGCTTCTAATTTTAGTTTATTGTTCTTAATACTCGTGAATTGTATACATAGACTCGTTTTTTTAGCAGTTAGGTTAGGGTTTTGTTACCGAATTCTATGTTCTTAAATGTGAATCTGAGTAGTATAATATTTGTATGATCTGATTAGCAGATTCGCTTAGATTTTGTTCTGTTTCCGTGATTCGTGTTTTCTTCGTGGTTTCACTAGTCGTCGTGTTTCATCGATCTGAATTTTGCTTGGGGCTTTTGAGTTACTTTGATTATCTAATCGTACTTTTTGAAGTTTTCTCGATTATAGTCGTGGTCTTGTTTTATGCTCTTATTGTTGCGTGATCGTACAATCTGTTTTCTGGTGTTTATTCAGGTGGTATATGTTTATTTAGTATTGATGACGTATTAGTTAGGTTTCCAATTACGTTTTACTCTTGTCGAAGAGATGTTCTTAGCCTTCCTCTTGTCATATTTTTTTTTACCTGTGTAATCTAAAACCAAATAGTGTTGATTTCAAGGTCTTATATCAAAAGAAGTCCTTTATCATTTGCAAATTAAGAGAGTTTTTACTTTATTTATTTCTTCCACGCTAGTGCTTGGTGATTGTATTAGGCAGACCAAGTAAACTAATAATTGTATAATTTATTTCGTGTAGCCTTTTCCATGGTCTATTTTTAGCCACTTAGACCTCTTACAGTTAATTTATTTTTAATATGAACGATTGTCTTATGTATTATTAGTTGACTTGTCTGGTTTTTTGTAGGTCCTTTGATTTTCATCTTGATGGTTGCCTGATTCTAACTTTCTTTGTTTTATGTTTTTGGTGTCAATGAATAGGTAAAATGGAAATATACTCTAGAACGTTTGCTGTTTCACTTGTTGTGTCATTCCTGCTGTTTTTTTCTGCCTTTTCTGAGCGCAATGATGGGACCTTCAGAGTGGGCCTGAAAAAGATCAAGTTGGATCCCAAAAACCGGCTTGCAGCACGCGCTGGTTCTAAGCAAGAAAATCTCCTTAGAGCTTACAGTCTTGGAAGTTCTGGAGATGCTGACATTGTCGTGCTGAAGAATTATTTAGATGCACAGTACTACGGTGAGATCGCTATTGGTACTCCACCTCAGAAGTTCACTGTGGTTTTTGACACTGGAAGCTCTAACCTGTGGGTGCCATCATCAAAATGCTATTTCTCAGTAAGCAACATCTGGTCTATTTGCTAGCTGTGGTCGAGATACTTTTGAGAAGAAAACTAAATGTACTGTCCCTTGTGTAGATTGCATGTCTCATCCATCCCAAATACAAGTCGTCGCGTTCAAGCACATATGAGAAGAATGGTTTGTTCTCTCTCTATTTAAAACGTGCATCTTGAATTAGTTATACCTTTTTTTTTGTATTTTTTGTATTTTTTGGGATGAGCTTCATTGATGTCTGCTTGCTTAGCATGTGGATTTCCCTGTTGGTACTTTACTGTTCACTTTAGCCTCTAGAATTCACTTTAATGTGCATAGAATCGTTGCCAACATTGTTAAAAGATGCAAGATCACTGCTGGTGTGAGCTGTGAAATTATAACTATTCTTTGTCTTCAATGCAGGAAAATCTGCTGCAATTCATTACGGAACTGGTGCAATTTCTGGGTTTTTTAGCAATGATGCTGTCACAGTTGGCGATTTAGTTGTCAAGAATCAGGTAAACTATCTATCCTACCCTACTCAACTCTCTTACGGTCTTACCATACCTCTATGCTACATCATTGACCTTCCTTCTTATCATTGTCTATCTCATCAGGAGTTTATCGAGGCAACCAAGGAGCCTGGTATAACATTTGTTCTAGCTAAATTTGATGGTATCCTTGGTCTTGGATTCCAAGAGATCTCTGTGGGAAAGGCCGCTCCTGTTTGGTATGCCTGCACTTTCTTCTCTCGATTGGATTGAGTTTACTTCATTCCTGCTGCGTAAATCTCATGCCAAGATGTCTTTTTTTTTTTGGTACCAGGTACAACATGCTTAAGCAAGGTCTTATCAAGGAGCCGGTGTTTTCATTTTGGCTTAACCGTAATGCAGAGGATGAAGAAGGTGGTGAACTTGTGTTTGGAGGTGTTGATCCAAATCATTTCAAGGGAGAACATACATATGTCCCTGTGACACAGAAGGGTTACTGGCAGGTTTGTTATATACATCACTTTTTCTTTCTGTGTTTATCATAAACGTTTTCCAATGACGGTCTAACTCAAAATCTAAATACATTTTTGTAATAGTTTGACATGGGTGATGTTCTCATTGGCGGTGCACCCACTGGTATGTGTTAACAATAATATCCCTCGTCTTTTCATAATATATATAGCTGTTCCTAACAAATTCTAAAATGTTTTGCAATTTATGTTTGCTGCTGATGCCTGTTTCTAAAGTTTGAGTTGCTGGTATACAGGGTTCTGCGAAAGTGGCTGTTCTGCAATAGCAGATTCTGGAACATCTCTGCTCGCGGGTCCAACTGTAAGAAAGAATCCTGGGGGAATTAGTTTATAAAATATGATTTGTTAAGATTAGTATTTGTTAGTAATTCTCCTATTTTTGTGTAGACTATAATCACCATGATAAACCATGCTATTGGAGCAGCAGGAGTTGTTAGCCAGCAGTGCAAGACTGTTGTGGATCAATACGGGCAGACTATTTTAGATTTACTTTTGTCTGAGGTAATTATACTTTGTATTGGACTAGCTAATAAAATCTGCAAAAAATCAAATGTTTCTGACTTACTTTCCCCTTCCCTGTTGCAGGCCCAACCGAAGAAAATCTGCTCGCAGATTGGTCTGTGCACTTTCAATGGTAACCGTGGTGTCAGGTAAACTTTCAATGGTTTCATTAATGTTATATAGAAGTTATAATATCTAGATTTTTTATCTTGGAATGATTTTATCTCTTTCGTGATCTGTTCTTATTTAATATGTTTCTTTATTTTTCATTGTTTAGTATGGGGATTGAGTCGGTGGTGGACAAGGAAAACGCCAAATTGTCTGATGGTGTTGGAGATGCTGCGTGTTCTGCATGTGAGATGGCAGTTGTGTGGATACAGAGCCAGTTGAGGCAGAACATGACTCAAGATCGCATATTGAACTACATCAACGAGGTAAAACAATAAGTGTCCATTTACAACACTTTTGGTCAAATAGAGTTGAATCATTCTTGTGCTGATCCCACATGCTGGTTTTTTGTCGTTTAACAGCTATGTGAGCGCCTTCCCAGCCCAATGGGAGAGTCTGCAGTGGACTGTGCACAACTCTCAACAATGCCCACTGTTTCACTCACCATTGGAGGCAAAGTTTTTGATCTTGCTCCAGAGGAGGTATGATTTAGAACAGGCTTCATATTTTGTAGTGAATATTATCCTATCTGCTAATCTGGGTGCTGTTTTTATGGTGTGAGCAGTATGTTCTGAAGGTTGGTGAGGGACCTGTGGCACAGTGCATCAGTGGATTTATTGCACTCGACGTTGCTCCACCTCGTGGACCTCTCTGGTAAACCCTTGGTTCCACACTGCAGCATAATTTCTTCTTTCATTTTTTCTTTCTTTATCTAACCAAAAGCACGGTGGTAAAAAATGTGACAGGATCTTGGGAGATGTGTTCATGGGTAAATACCACACCGTGTTTGACTTTGGTAAAGAACGGGTCGGGTTTGCTGAAGCAGTGTAAACAGTAAACACGGTTGGGTTGGTTTCGGGTGAACAATCTGTGTTTCAAGTGTTGTTTGTCTGTTTTCTGGAGTTGAAAGACTTTGAGTCGTTGTAGAAATGGTGGCGCAGCTCCTTTTATCTTTAATGCTTTTCGAACGAAAAAAAAAAGGCCTTTGTAGTTTTGAAGGCATTGGCTTTGTAAATACCTTCTGCTCCAAGTAAGTTCGATGGTGAAAACTTTAATAAAAAGTCTGCCTCCTTTTGTTTATGCTTGTAAATATCGAATGATTTGGTAAAAACGTATTTTTCGGAAAAACTGGAACATATAACGTCATAGTATAGACTTTAGAGAATGATCAAAATCTCATCTATATCTAATTCCTAACCAACGTTGAAATTCTAAGGCACACTGATAAAATGTGAATGGCTCTATGTTTACATTGATGAATCTATAACTCTCGAACTTATCCTGCTTCCAGGTTAAACAAGCATCTGAACTTTAGGACTAAACCTTAATTGTAGACCCAACTGAAACCTTAATTTGTAAAATCTAAGGTGAATATCTCAATCCCAACCCGAAGCTTACATTCTGCATTAATATTGGAATGGACAAGAGCAGTGACTTTGTGAATATAGTCACTGAACTTATGAGAAATTGTAATGACAAGTTTGCAGCGAGTGTATATGTATGTGGAATGAAATAAGAAACAATTTGAATAGTTTTTTTTGGTTGCGAAATGGACCAGTTATAACGAGTTACAGTTCCTAGGATAGAATCGATCATTTCTACATTAGCTAAGACCCAAACAAGAAGCCAACCTATCTTTGTATTGTATTCTCTCATCTTTCTCCCATCACCTTCCATGTTAACAAGAAGTGATAACACCAAACCCCAAGCTCCCCATAACAAACTCGAAACAAATCTATTCAAACGGCAAATCACAAAGAAGTTAAAAATGTTGGACAAGAGTCTCAAGTATTCTTTTTGATGCTCGACCGCGAAATTTTTGAATCCACAGTGTGCAATTGGTTTCGAAGATCCTGGTTTTCCTCTAGCAACCGGTTAAACTCAATAAGGAAGCCTTCAGATTGCTTTTGTAGAGCTACCGCACTGGTTTTTTCAGTATGAAGTTCTTTAGCTTTTGCCTGTAGCTCAGAGGCCAGCTGCTCTTGCCTTTTCTGAAGCGTCATTATTTCTTCTTTCAAGTTTTCAACTTCATCTAAAGCTCTGGCTTTTCCACCTTCCAATCCTGCTCCTTCCTTCTTTATAACTTCCATCATCTTCCTTCTTATGCGTAATTCTCTCATGTAATGATGCAGCCTGTCTATCATTAGCCCGAGGAAAAGAAAACCACCTGCAAGAAAATACACGACTAAGGTTTACCAAAGCTGAAGAGAAACATCCAAAGGCACAAAAGAAACCAAACTAAAACTGGAAAAGCCGACTACAAATAGCAAAACGGAAGAGAAAGAGCTAAATAATCACACTAGCAAGTAAGGTTTACCAAAGCAGAAGCCTTGAATTGAAACTGACAAAGCTGATTTCAAATAACAAAATGCTAATGTGACTATATGGGATCCTTGCATAGCTAAGTTGATTGAAGTAACTCCAAATACAGCTATCAACCTATGTTAGACACAGGAGTAAGATCCACTGATCCAGCACAGTGATCACAAACATTTCAAGAGATTGCAACCTCCATAACATAGTTTCTAAAACAATCTACGGATCTCCAATTCTGTACTGGAAACAGTAGTAATTGGCAAAAACCGGATCTAAGAAGAGAATCCGAGGAGCTTACCCATGAGAGTCGATTCAAGGAGATGCTTAGCCATGATAACCTCATCTGTAGGGTTCATTGCACTGTCCTCGATCCATCGCTTCTGGATCGCCATCATATTGTACACGCTCGCCACCAGAAGCACAATAACCGTCGCCGAAACCGTCTGAATCACCACCGGTCCACGGCCACGCTTGGCACGATCTAAGCTCATTATCAACAGCTTCCTAATCGGCGTCTTAAAGGAAAGCGCCATTATCACTACGACCTCGAAGAGCACAACCGCGAATAGTAAGTGCTGCATCGTCTTTTGAGGATGATCTCAGAATCGTGAATGGAAATCGTCTAGGGTTTTCAAATTTTCTCCGAGGAATCAAATATAACAGCGATCGAGAAAAATTTCCGTCGGAAAATACGAAGAAGGAAAGTTGAAGTCATGAGGAAATAAGCTGTAAAAAACACTTGCTTTTAAACTTTTGTAGATTTATCCTAGTGATTCCTAAATTTTAAAATAGTTTCAAAATGGGTCGGTATTAATAAATGTGTAATTTTAATCCAACCAATTCCTTTTAAAAATAAAAAAACCTGAAAATGTCTCTCTCTGGACTCTGGAGAAGGATACTGAGGAAGACGATGAAGTGGTCGATCGTCAAGAGAATCCCTATCTATGGAGGTCCATTCACTTCCATGGTATTGATACCAAAAAGCTCTTCTCCTTGCGCGATTTAATTTTTTCGATTTGATGATTCGCTCTCTCTGATTTTTGACTGCTCTTTGAGTTTTTCTATCAACGGTTGGTTGGACACAGATATGAATTGGATGAATTCGATTCGCATTGTTCATAGATTTATGTGGAAGTTGTTGATAGATGATGATTCAAATTGATTCTTTGGGTTTTGTGTATATTGGCACTGCAGAAACATATGGTGTTAACTCCAGCTGATTTGAGCTGGAGCTACTCGTTCTCCGGTATGCATTCTAACACAGGAGAAGAAGAAAAAGAAGAACTCTTGAAAAAGATGGTTAACCATAGTGAAAGTGGTTCGAAGATCATCAGCAAAATCGATTATACAAATCTTGTTGACAAGTATACAAGAGATGGAAATGTCTCTGCTGCATATGACTTGTTGCAGTCCTTACAAGAGAAGAACATATGCTTGCCTATTTCGGTTTTCAAGAACCTTCTTGCAGCAGTATGTGAGCAGAACGATGTGAAGCTTTCATGCAGAATTTTCAGAGAGCTTTTGGTCACGGCGGGTAAGGAACCATTGAGTTCAGATTGTTATCTCAACTTCGCTAGAGCTTTCATTAACATGGATGATTGCACGCATTTGTCGAGTCTTCTCAAAGAAATATCAGAGTCTTCTCTTCCGTGTAGGTTAATAGTAATAAACAGAATCATCCTTGCGTTTGCTGAATCTAGACAGATCGATAAGGTGCTTATGATGCTTAAGCAGATGAAAGAGTGGGAATGTAAACCAGATGTGATCACATACAACTCGGTTTTGGATATCTTGGGTCGAGCTGGTCTCGTGAACGAGATGCTCGGGGTATTGTCATCGATGAAGGAAAATTGTGATGTATCCCTAAACATCATTACATACAACACGGTGTTAAACGGGATGAGGAAAGCTTGTAGATTCGATATGTGTTTGGAGTTAT
Organism: Cardamine occulta; assembly: GCA_028015245.1. NCBI lineage: Eukaryota > Viridiplantae > Streptophyta > Magnoliopsida > Brassicales > Brassicaceae > Cardamine > Cardamine occulta. The sequence goes on from CM051365.1 coordinate 18,978,122, forward strand.
ACAAAGAAATGGTTCAGAGTGGTATTGACCCGGATTTGCTTAGTTATACCGCAGTGATAGACAGCCTAGGTCGATCAGGGAACATAAAGGAATCATTGAGGCTTTTCGATGAGATGAAACTAAGAGAGATTCAACCATCGGTTTATGTCTACCGAGCATTAATCGATTGTCTGAAGAAGTCTGGAGATTTTCAGAGGGCATTTCAGCTTTCAGATGAGTTGAAGAACACTTCCTCATTTGATTTGGCAGGTCCACAAGATTTCAAAAGACACTTGAGACCACATAGACGTTAAAAACAGCCTGTTTAAAATGTATTGATTCTGATAGGAATTTGTATGAAATCAAACACAATACGTTTTGGTCTGATTTTAGTTTAATTTTTGATTTGAAGAAACCTGAGAAGATGATAATGAAGGTTGAAGAGTATAATGGATGATAATATGACCAGTCTCATAAAAGTCTGCATACTACAGAAGTACAAAATGTGTCAAAGTTTCTCTTTGAAAGAAAGAAGATATTTTGGGTGCCAGAATCTGAGATTTAAGCCAGAGGTGGGGGAGGTCGATATATGTCCGGAGAAGTCTGCTAAGTTATGAAAATAGCCTTAGGTTCCTCCTTTGTTACCACAGCTTGGTCTTGACCCAGAAAAGGAGGAAAACAACCCCAAACACGATTGCGACTGGTGCCCATTTCCTGATCAATGCCTGGTTTACCAAATTCAATGTTTCAGAACAATATGCAAAAATCTGTGCTATAATAATCTATACATTGTGATCACAAGAAAATGAGAACATCTCATAAAGTATGATCAATGTCACATTGTGTAATGTAAGGATTATATGATCAAACTCACCTGACGGTTCAAATCTTTGGCCTTGTCAGCATATATACGAGATTCAGATGTTAACCGGCTCGACATCTCGCTCACCTCTGCATTAACAATAAGAGAAGGAAGCGGTACATGATGAGCTTATTGCTGTACTGATTATAACAAATGTGCAGAACTAGTGATTCCAATTCTCCCTATTCTAAAAGGGTAATGATTGACCATAGGAGAAAGAATAGATGGGGCTTACGGTCCAGCTTTTCTCCAACACCTAGGACTTCCTGCACATTCCGCGTCATTATTTGATGGACCTCATAGAGTTCATCATTCAACTTGGCAATATTTCGTTGCGTGCGAGTGTCTTGGTATAGTTTCTTGGTTTTCTGTATGAAGGTATCTACAAAAAAAAAAGTAATGGGTTAAGAAGAGTGAAAAAACCCCAGGAGGATTATGTTTCCAATATACAGCTGAATAAAGAGGAGAATCTACGCTACACATACCAAATTTAATAAATGCATAAGGTCGAGCAGCTGTTTCAATCTGAGGCCCATTGACACGTTCAAATTCATTCTTGAGATCTTCCAGGTATTGGAAAGCGAGTTTCTTAGGGTAAGAGCGGTCGCACATTGTCAAGTAGCAAACACGTCCTTCTATGATGTAACTAAAGTTTTCTGGTTAAGGAAGCATAGATATTTGGAAGTTTCTTTCACCTTAGTTTCTAGTTAATCGATGTAAAAGGCGGTATGAATATCACATATGTCGAGTCAAGCATCAAAATTTTTTTAATCATAATGCAAGAGGATTGAAATGTGTCATAAGCCAGAAACTGGTGAAATTCTACGAGACTGTCTTCAAAGCCTTCACAATATCATATGCAGACTAAATGTCAGCCAACTTTTGGCAATCCTTATGATAAAATCTATATCTAGATGCAACTCTTAAGCAAACATCAATGTAAAATCTATCAATCAACAAAATTTTAAAAGCATAATATGAATTAATAAGAAATGACTAAAAAAGTAGATGTTAAGGATACTGGAAAACATAGGGGCCAGTTTCAACGGACATTCTTGAAGCCTCATTTTGACCTCTGGAAAGATTCTTAAACAGAGCCTTGACCTGTTGCTTATACATATCTGAATCTGGTAAGTCACGTCCATCATCGAGCCCCTCAGCTAGAGGCAACCCATCAGTGACACGAGCTATCAACGTCATTTTCACCATCTTTGCCTTATTCCTTGTCCAATAACAATATTACTGCAATTATCATAAATTTCCAGACAAAAATATGAATCACGCAACTCGCCAAAACCAGAAACCAATCTTTATTATCAAGAACGCATGCTTAAGACCTAGATTTTGTAAGAACACATAATAGTCAAAGAAAATGAAAAATTTTGAATTTCAACAATGAGAGTTCGAGATAGCCTTATCTCTATTTGCAGTTCAGATATTGAAGATGATGAATTATCCAAACGTGATATGCAAATTTAGCAGATAACATCAACCTCAAAGAAACTCTAACTTGAAATCAACATAAAAAGCTTCCGATTTCCACATTGTGACAATTCACTACCAAGATAATCATCATATAACCAATTTCAAACAATCACATAGCGCTTCAGTGAAATAAAATCCAAAATACATCAAAATTTTACGCATATTCGGCATTAGTAGTCTATGTTTGACAAGCTAAACCATCCACAACCGAGAAAATCCAATTCGAAAGAAATCAAAGATCTAATGATGAAATCCACTAAATGAACAATTGATCCAACATATTCAGAACGTCCCAAACAGAAGCAAATCTCAAAATTGAATAAAATTATCATTGCTCTATAGATATATAACACGGAAAATTACACTTGAACATGAACTCAGACAAAAACCTGATAGGAGCAGCAAAATGGTTCTTCTTCTTGATTCAAAGATCTGAGAAGCAGAGGGGAAGACGATGATCCAAGGAAAGACGAGTAATTTTTTAATAAAGGGTTTATCAATGCAATGGGGGTGAATTATTATTATTTATTTTTCTTTTTTTCTTTTTTTTTGTCATTCGAAATAGTACAATTTATGACGATCTACGTTCTGCGATTACCATTTACCAGGCCTCATGTGATTGGGCTTGTGACGCGTTTTGGTGACATGTCTTGCCGACGTGGCGCGTTTCAAACGCTACGTTTGCAACCCATCGTTTTAGCGTTTTGAAACTGGATCGAACCGATCACATTATTACTGGAAAGAATCGGCTAAAACCGTCGGTTCATGAAACATACTCAAATCTCCCTTCTTCTCCGACGAACCATCTCTGTCTCTAGTCTCTTTCAGATGAGTAATCACAATGTTACCTTTGTTTATTCAGTTTGATTCATCTTCCATTTCTGTTCAAGTTCGATTTCTATTGGAGTATATTTGAATTTAATTCTGTTCGAGTTTGGCAAACAGAGATCTTTCTATTCTCGAAGACGAGAGCTCATGATCAATGGTGAAAGACATGGAATCAAACTCGAAATCCAGAAAAGAAACCATCTTGATCAAATACGCCATCTTCTCACGACTCCTAGTTCTCTTCTTAACTATTTTATGGCGGAGCTTACTCCAACCGTACGATACATCCGCCGCACTCAATCCACCTTGCTTGTATCACAAAGACGTCGCCACCGAAGATTATCCTCCACCCTTTGTAGCCAATGCAACAATCTCGAAGACCCTTGAAAATAGCATTGTCTGGGACAGTGTGTATTTTGTCCGAATCACCGAGTGTGGATACGAGTATGAGCAGACTTACGCATTCTTGCCTCTGCTTCCCTTCTTCATCTCGTTTCTCGCTCGTTCAGGTTTTGGAATTTTGAATTTACGCACTTGATTCTCTATGCTTCTTGTATCGTTTCCTTAGTTTCTGATTCTTTTTGGATTCAGCTTTTGCGCCTTTGGTTCCGTTGATTGGTCTTAGAGCTGTGATGGTGTTGTCTGGTTACATTGTCAGCAACTTGGCCTTCATATTTGCTACTATCTATCTATTCAGGTACTTCGTCTTCGATATTTTGATCCAAAATCGATCATCGTGTCTGTAAATAAGTCAAAGCATGAGTCTTTTGAGCTCTACAAGTTCAACATGTTGCGTAGGCAATCAACAGTTTTGAGTTCCTTTTAGTTTTGTGAGCTTATTGGTAACCAATGTTGTTTATTATTCTCGATATAGAAGTATCTTACGCCAGTCGTTGCTAACAGGGTTTCAGTTATTATATTGAAGGACACTGAAGCATCATTCAGAGCTTCAGTGATCTTCTGTTTCAATCCGGCCTCCATATTCTATTCTTCAATGTAATGTATTCAAGCAATGATCTCATACATTCATTATTGAAAGTAAGGATTTTCAATCTTATCAGAATGGTAACTAACTGAAGACCGCGCTGTTTCTTTGTGACTTCCAGATATTCAGAAAGTCCATATGCTCTTTTTTCTGTTGGAGGCGTGTATCACTTGTTATCTGGTAGCAGCAATATAGCCGCTGTCTGGTTTGCACTCTCTAGCTGTGCAAGGTCCAATGGAGTTCTTAATGCTGGTTATATCTGTTTCCAGACGATGCATCGAGCATATGAAGCTTTATATCAGAAAAGGCGTGTTTATGTGAGTTATACATATTTCATTCAAGTTTCAGAAATTATGACTGCAATTCAAACACTGGATTTTGTTGGTAGAATGCTTAATCCTGATTAGGTCTATTTCCTACATTTTAGATCCTTATAGAAGATAGAAAAGGAATAACTCGAACGATCCTTTTAGTTACTTTGTCTTTGTTTCTATTTAATGGAGTCCCACTTTACTGTCTGTTGATTTGCGCTTTAGTTAAAGGTTGCAGTGGAAGAGTTTCTTGATTTAGTATCTCTCAAATTGCAGCTGCTTGGTTTATCATGTAATCTCTAAATGTTTAAATCCCATCTGTTTAGCTCGCTGTCAACTCTTAGATAGCCATAAAGCCATAATGATTTGTCTCTCTACCCAGTTGGCTATGCAGGTTTTGGTTGCTGGGTTTCTTAGATGTGTATGCATTTGTCTTCCTTTTGTTGCATATCAAGCATACGGATACTATAACATATGCCATGGACATACACTTGATGAAATGAGGCCTTGGTGCAAAGGAAGGATACCTTTGCTGTACAGCTTCATTCAAAGTCATTATTGGTAAGTACTTTGAACAATAATCATTTTCTTGTTCTTGCAAGATTTCTTTCATATATTTGATGTTGTGCCTTTATTTCCTTGTGCTGATGACATGATATCTGACAGGGGAGTAGGCTTCCTTAGATACTTTCAGTTTAAACAGCTCCCAAACTTTCTGCTCGCATCCCCAATTCTTTCTCTAGCTGTGTGTTCAATTATGAGTTACGTCAAGTCTCGGCCTGAGCTCTTCATTTCGCTGGGGTTTCAAGCTACCAAGAATGAAAAGAGATCTGCTGCAAGGCTTTATTCTCTGAAGGGTACAGTTGAACCAAATGTTATAACTTCAACAAATGAAGGTATCATTTTCTTTGTTATGAAGTATAATAGTTCCAAAATTAAACATTGATGGATCCTCTCTATCTTCCTGAGTAGGAAACCGAGACATTAGGCTGCGGAAACCTAGCAAAAAAGAGGTTACTGTGACCAATGTAGCCGAGGAATCCAACTCACCAGAAAAAATCAGGATACTTTTCTGCTGATGTTTTCCCTGTTGTCGTGCACCTGAGTTTATTGGCAGCTACAGCATTCTTCGTTATGCATGTTCAGGTTAGAATCCTTGTTAGCTAAAACAGAAAGCTCTTTGAGAAGATACAGCCTTTAAGAAGAGATTAAAGTTTTAATGAGACCGATCTTGTTGTGGTAATTACAGGTTGCAACACGGTTCTTGTCGGCGAGCCCTCCTCTATACTGGTTTGCATCGTATTTGATTGTATCTCCAAAACATAGTAAATGGGGATACTTGATATGGTCATATTGTGCAGCCTATATCCTTCTTGGCACTTTGCTCTTCTCAAACTTTTTATCCCTTCACTTGATTCATGGTTTTCTCAGCAACTTTGGTGATTAATTTGAGTACTGATATGTGGGTTTACCTTTCTCAACGGCAAAATTACCGGTATCTTGTAGTGAGTCATGTAAATGCAAAGAACCAACCAATTTTTTTGTTTCTGCTGATTTTTAGCCAATTAGTATTAGTTTTTTTTTTGGCTGTGCTCAGTGCTCACTATGGTCTCATTTGGCAAGACATTGATATATTCTTTTTGGCTGTTTTGTAAAAGATTTGACACTGTTTCATTGTAAAAACTAGTTTGATCGATGAAATGGGCGGTGTTACTCTTTTTTGTTACGATTCTTTAATTTCATTTATCTAAGAACTAAAATGCTTCAACTTTGTTCTTTGTACTCGAACTTTAGAATTACGTCACTTACGTTTTCATATCCCGATTATGGGCTTTTCGTATTGGGCATTGTAAATTCATTCTATTGTTATTTAACACATTCATAGCTGCCTGTGTATTGTATTTATGTCATCTATAACAACTACCAGAGATTTGATTGGGCCCTAGATAAAGCGTCCAGCCCATGTGTAAGAGACCAACACGTTGTTGAATACGAAAAGCTTCAAACGGCACGGTGTGTGTAAGTAATAATAATCCCACATCGCTTAGATCCGAAACAAATACTGGGGAAGCAGGAGTATAAACAGAAAAGGGGACACATCGCTCTAATTACTTACCTGGACGGGGTCAACTCGTGATCATGAATACGAGTGGCCTAGGCTAGTGACTTCCATTGCACACTGAGGAAGGGTGCTATGCTTAAGGTCTTCCCTTGAGGAAGAGCCTACGTCATTATTTGTGGCAGAGGGGGTTTGCGTTCGCGCAGCCCCTACCATCGTATTCAAGTCTTTAATGTTTTTCGGTATTAAACTGATTTTTGGTGAGCGTAATTGAAGGTGATGTGCGTATAAGTTGTGTACTGTTAGTTTATTTTTTAGGTAGAGTCCCACATCGGCTATAGGTGTCTAGTTGATAGGTTTTGTTTGGATATAAAACAGAGAGGCTTGCGTTGTGGAAATGTTATCTTTGCGCTTGGGGCAATGACGCAGCTAATGAGGTCATAACCGAGGCGCGTCTATTACTGGTTGAAAACTATTTCCAAACCCCCTCCTAGGCCTGAGTTCGTCTTGGGCCTTCGAGAATTTTTGTAAGGGCTCCTTTCGGGGTAAAGCTCTACAATTCCAATGTTTAATCTTTGTTTCAAAAAATGTATGTATATTTGATGTGTAATAAAAACAACAAATATTGAACTCGTTTAAATTCCTGACCACAATGGTATCACTAATTTGTTTCTCTCAACCTATTCAAATAGGCGAGTACTAACATCTTTTTCTTGTATATCCATTCATATACAAGCTAAAAGAACCACGATCTAAGAAAAAGAAAGACAAGTATTTGAACAAAGAAACCCGTTAATGTATAATTCCCCTTCACTGTTATAGATTGAATCAAAGAACATCGGTTATAATGATACAAATGGTATTCTTTTGAGTTCATATAAAATGAAAAAGAACACAACAAAACTCAGTGTTTGTGAACTGTGTAATGAACAAACCTCAATGACAAGAGGAATACCATCAAGAATTGCAAAGAGCTTAACCAAGACAACTACATGAGCTTGGGTTTGATGAGTTCAATGCCTCCCATGAAAGGCCTAAGGGGCTCAGGGATCACCACGGATCCATCTTCTTGCTGGTAATTCTCCAGCAAACACACCATCATCCTCGGGACCGCACACGCTGTTGCGTTTAGAGTGTGCACAAACTTAGTAGCTGGAAGATTCGCTTTGCCTTTCTTAGGACCCGTCTGAACCGGTTCAGATGGGCGGTAACGGATTCCCAGTCTCCGGCTTTGGTAATCCGTGCAGTTTGATGCGCTTGATATCTAAGTCACAAATTAAAACAGCAAGCTCAAAGATAAACTAAAGATTTGTTTCTAGTGGTTTGAAACAAATAAATAAAAGTTTGTTTTCTTACCTCGCCAAATCGTCCTAAACCGGGCATCCATGCTTCAATGTCAAACTTTGATGCGGCTGGAGCGCCTAAATCTGCTGTGGCCATATCCAATGTTCTGCAAGGATAAAGTTAGATTTCCTGAAGACAAAAGCTCCAGTGAGAAAAAAATCAGGTTCGAAATCTAGTTTCTTACTTGAAGTGTAATCCTAGAGAAGTGAACAAATCTTCTTCAATCTGAATGAGTTCTTGGTGGAAGGTTTCACTATCTTCAGGTCGGCATATGACAAACATTTCTGCTTTGCTGAACTGATGAACTCGGTAAAGACCTCTGCTCGAAATAAATATTTAGTAGGATTTTTAGTAAGATCAATGCGTATATCGAAGAAGCCAAGAACACGCAGATGCTAGAAGGACTAAACCCTTTCTTCTAACTTACTTTGTGGCAGCACCAGCTGCCCCTGCTTCAATACGGAAGCAATGAGAGAAAGCTATATATTTCAAAGGTAATGCTGATTCAAGAAGAATAGAATCCATGTGGATTCCTCCTACGGGAATTTCGGCGGTACCAATGAGACATTGGTCAGTTCCATCTATAGAATAAACCTATCCAAAAGAACGAAAGCATGATTGGCAACAAAACAAAAAACGTTGACTTATCAAACAGAGCAAACACACAAGTATTGCAGAAACCTGAGTATTAGCTCCACGAGGTTGGAAACCGCATTTCTCAACAATAGAAGATCTCACGATTTCAGGGGTCATTAGGGGTGTAAAACCCTTCTTCATGACTTGTGATAATGTCCAATTAAGGAGGGCCATCTCCAATAAAACTGCCTCATTCTTCAAATAGAAAAACTTTGAACCGCTTACCTGTAGTATATAAAAAAACAGAAGGAAATTAATTCATCTAATCTTTTTGATTAAATTTACTAGAAAGCTGAAAATTTGACCATCGATCTAATGCTTCATACAAGGACGTGATCTCAACTAGTTTGAACTGAAAATTTAAATTATGAGATCTCAACCCATCAGCTAAGCAGACGCCATCAGCTTATCCGAGAACCTAAAAAGATGTGCTTTGGTACCTATAAATAAGGCAAAGTGTATACCTCTGCAGCAGAGTCAAAATCAATGAGATCAAGATCTTTTCCAAGCTGAAGATGATCCTTGATTGGAAAACTATACTCACGAGGACTACCAACCTACAAAGAAAGTAATGAATTAAAAAAAATCCATAGTTAATGCAACAGTTAAGGGAGCTATGACCAAACTAACAACCTCCTTTCTAATTGCCGATGAATCCTCTCCTCCAACAGGAACATCAGGGTGTGTCATATTTGGTATAGACTGTGCTACATGTTGAAGCTCATCTTTAAGCTTCACGAGGTCTTCTTCCAGAGTCACAAGACTTTCCTTAAGATTTTTACCTGAATGCGAAAACACTCTATTCATCCTTTAACAAAAAACAAAGACTGAAAGCAAAATGGATTCCTAGTTTACCTTCTTCTACGAGCCTCTCACGTTCTGATGGTTCCAGCTTCCCTTTCATCTTCTTGGCAACGTTGTTTCTTTCCTCACGAAGCCTCTCAACTTCCTGCTATCTGCAATCATTGATTAGCTGAACCGAAAGAACAAAAAATGCATGTTTATAAACCAATTTCACCAACACTCCATGAGAGTAACTATCCAGAAACTAACAAAACAACAAACTTTAACATGTTTCTTTGGAGTTCTTCCTTAAAGTAGCTGACTTTACATATTTTGAGTATTAAGAATCCCAAATTCGAATAGAGCTAATTGCTACCAGTGATAAAGAGTTCACACAAGTAGAGTAGAGTAGAAGATTAGATAACCTTCTGGAGATTGACCATGTTCTCGTAAAGCTCGAGCACTGCTTCCAAATTAGCATTGGAATTTCTGTTCTTGATATTGATTTCAACTGCTTCCTTATTATCTCTTATCCATTTGAAATCAATCGACGCCTTCCACTGAGGTCTCGCAGCTAAAAACTCGAAACGAATCAGCAATATTCATAAGAATGATGAATTGACGAGGGAAGAGAGTGAAACAGTGAATACCAGAGGAATCAGAGGTCTGCGTGGTCGGAATATCTTGTACGACGGCGGAAGCAGAGAAAGCTCTGAGCAGGAGAGGCTTACGCGGTTGAACATGGCGGGAAAACGAAGCTAGGGTTAGAGTATTGGAAAATGTCTTGAGGAAGAGGCGAGAAGAGAATGTAGAGAAGGTTACAGGAACCGCCGCGAGTCTCCATTTGTGTAAACTCATCGCCGGAGCTGACAAACAAGAGACGACGACTAAGTTTATAAAAAGCGTTCCTAAATTTATCTTCTACGCTATTGAAACGTTGTCGTTTTCATTTGTGAAGGGAAAATCCCGAAACAGTAGTAAGGAAGGAGAGAAATAAAATTTACCTCTCCCGACGGTGAAGGCACGGCGGCGAGATGACGTGCCAGGGAAGTCTTTGGTCTCCTTGTGACCTTTTGACTTGCCCACGTGTTAGTTTTGACTCGTGTTGACATTTCTTCTATGGCTCAAATGAAAACGGCAACGTTTAAGATGGGGTAAAGCTAACGTTTTACGTGGCCGTCGAAGAAGACCAACGGGTGTGTATGATAATTCCGTTTTTTATGTTGTTGAAAATTAGAAGGTAGAAAGTTTCTTGTGTTCACTTTGTTGTGTTGTGACATTATAAATATAATTCTCAGAAGCAGAAATCGAAACTTGAAATAAAACTATTTGATTTTGTTTGCTCCACGTTTGAGCTGAATAAGGAATGGCGATTTGGTCGATCGTTCGAAGAAAAAATCGTTAATGGCGGTAACTCGTTTGCTTCTTCGGTGAGTTTCCAGAATATTCTCCAGTTTTAGGCTATTGGGAGTAAATTTGGTAAGCTGTGAAGTTTGTTGTTCAGATTCTAAAACAGTCGAGGAAGAGTGGGAGTACTACGGCATCTCATCATCGGTACTATGGAGCTTTTGCTAAAGAGGTAGAGTTTGGTCGTATGTACATACTTTTGAATGTTTTAATAGTTTCTCGATCGAGTTTGTATTGAAAAGAATTAGTCTTTTTGTCTTCTTAAAAGCTTTGAATCATTTTCTGCTATATTTCTTTTGTCCTGGAACTTACAAAGCAGCTTAAACATTGATTACAGACTTCACTTGTCCCAAGGGGATCACAAATGGCAAATTCCATTGGTCTTCGTTCTTATTTAGGTACTCCTCGGTCAATATCTGAGAAAGACAAACACTTTATTTGTTTTCATATCCCATTTTGTTTCCTCGATTTGTAGGTTCTCAACTGAGCTCTAAGGCTATGAGGTGAGTTAAGCTATCTTCGAAGCCATTTTAGAGTTTGAAAATGCTTAAAAGGAAGCCTTTTCGATAGCTTTAATTGTCTTCTGATATTTTGCTTTCATTGTCTTTAAGCAGGGTAACTGTGCCATGCATCCAAACATTCAACAATAGAATCAGGTTGTTTTCGTCGGATAACGGTATGATATACTCGTGATTTTAAATTCAATCCATATTAGTGTCAATGATGGAGTTTGATTATTGATGATGAGACTCATTTTGATGATGAAAGGTGGGTCTGTGGACGCTGTTGTTCCATTCATGGGAGAATCTATAACTGATGGCACTTTAGCTACTTTCTTAAAGAGTTAGTAGAATTTTATAAAGTTGCTTTTCTACGATTTTTCATTGCCTGGAGAAAACACCATTTATGTGAAACTTCTATTGACTGAGATCAGAACCGGGAGACCATGTGGAAGCAGATGAGCCCATTGCTCAGATAGAAACTGATAAGGTATTTACTGGTTCTTCTTTCTTTTCTTGATACCGTTCTTGATGCTTCATCAATTATACTTATATTTTGGTGTACTAAACAGGTTACGATCGATGTTGCTAGTCCTGTTTCCGGAACTATTGAGAAGGTAGAGTCTTAGATTGAAAGAATACTTGCCAATATGTTCTAGCTGCATTTAAATTCTCTTTATTCTGCAGTTTGTGGCAAAAGAAGGTGATACAGTGGAGCCTGGTTTCAAGATAGCAGTGATTTTCCAACCTAGTGGAGCTGCAACTCAGGTTAAAGAATCAGAGAAGAAGCCTGAGGAGACTAAACCAGAGAAAAAAGAAGAGAAACCCAAACCTGTAGCAGAAGCTCCTCCTTCACCAAAAGTGGAAACTTCACCTCCAAAAGAGAAGCCTAGAGCTCCTCCTCCTCCACTTGCTTCAGGACAGTCACCGAGAGAGCCCCAACTTCCTCCAAAAGACCGGGAAAGAAGGGTACATAATATAATTAAGAGTCTGTGTGCTTAATTTAGAAAACTCTGCTTCTTGAGATATGCTTAGTTTTTGAGTTTATACAAGCAGGTTCCAATGACAAGACTCAGGAAACGTGTAGCAACCCGATTGAAGGATTCTCAGAACACCTTTGCTCTACTGACTACGTTCAATGAAGTGGACATGTAAGTTTCTGATAGTCCATCATAGATTAGTGAATAGTCAAATCTAGTTGAGAAACTGACCTTACCTTTCATCTCATGAGTAATCTTGTTCTCCCTACCATGTTTCTGACTTTTTACCTCTATGTTTTTTAACTTCTCGAAATCAGGACTAATCTGATGAAACTACGTTCTGAGTACAAAGACGCGTTTCTTGAAAAGCATGGTGTCAAACTAGGATTGATGTCAGGTTTTGTAAAGGTATAAACTTTACTACGCCCTATCATCTAAACATTGTGTCTCTATCTTCCAGAGAATGGAAGCTCATGTTTTTTTTTTGTTCCAGGGCGCCATCAGCGCACTCCAAAATCAACCAGTAGTGAATGCTGTTATCGATGGAGAAGACATTATCTACAGAGATTACGTCGACATCAGCATTGCTGTTGGTACACCAAAGGTACCATTTTCATCTCATCTGTATAACTTTCTGCTGCATCTGAAGTTTAAAACTTATTCCAAGGTGTTCATATATCTGTATAGGGACTTGTTGTTCCAGTACTTCGAAATGTAGAGAAGATGAACTTTGCTGAGATTGAGAAAGAGATCAATAAGCTTGCCAAGAAAGCAACAGCTGGAACAATCTCGATCGATGAAATGGCTGGAGGCACATTCACTATCTCTAATGGTGGTGTTTATGGAAGCCTTATAAGTACTCCAATTATTAACCCTCCTCAGGTTCGAAGTTTCTCTCACATTTTTCTCAATCATCAGCAACATTTTCTAGTGGTCCTCCATAAGTTTTTTTACCAGTTGTCATTTACTGTTTACAGTCCGCTATTCTTGGTATGCACTCGATAGTGAACCGTCCAATGGTTGTGGGAGGAGAAATTATGTCAAGGCCAATGATGTACATCGCTCTGACTTATGACCACCGTCTGATAGACGGAAGAGAGGCTGTTCTTTTCCTCCGTCGCATTAAAGACGTCGTTGAAGATCCGCGAAGGCTGCTTCTCGATATCTAGACCTTAAAATTTTCTATTCCCCAAGACACAAATAAGCGGTTTTTGATGGATCGTTTGTTAAACCCGGAAACGAGTTTCTTTCTTTTCATGATCAGGGTTCCTTCCATGATCGGCCAAGAACTTGTAGATGTTCATATGTATGTAAACACATTCATAGTTTGCTCTTAGATGTGTGTTAAATTTATTTCAATAACAATGAAGCAATGCCCTCTTGGCAAAAGATAGTACATTTTCAGACCAAATCAGAATAAAAGAAAAAACAGAAGTCATTTCACAAAAGCAAAAGCCAAGTCATGGACGAAGAAGACACACATATTATGATGGCTTGTAGTATTTGGTAGCTACGAATGGCATCTTTGTGATGCTGCCTTCATATGGTTTCCCACGGACCAAGATCTTGACTTTAGTCCCAGTCTTGTGCTGACCTGACTTCACATACCCCATGGCTATGTTCTTCTTCAGGTTTGGGCTAAACCCGCCACTTGTAATCTCTCCAATCTTGTTCCCACTCTCATCATGGACCTCACTATGTGACCTTGCGGGTGGTCCTGATGAGAAAAAGCCGACCCTTCTGATTGTAGGTCCGTCTTTGAGCTGTTGGAGGATCACATCCACGCCAAGAAACCCACCTTCAGCTCTTCTACGCTTCCCAATGGCCCATGTGAGCCCAGCTTCAACAGGACTAATGTGTTGCTCCATGTCGTTTCCATATAGACATAGCCCTGCTTCTAGCCTGAGACTGTCTCTTGCACCTAGACCTGTAAGCCTTACCTTACCCTCGGATTTCTCCAAGATTGCTTTTGCCAAATCTACTGCATTCTCGGATGGAACAGAGATCTCAAACCCATCTTCCCCGGTATACCTGAAAACCAAAAACAGACGCATTCATTACCTGTCTTTTTTTGCTCTTGAGCTAATGCCTACTTGAACCAAGAAACAAGAAGATAATATAGCTTCTAACTCGAAGCAGAACATGAGATTTTACCCAGTCCTGGTAAGGAAACATGTGGAACCATTAATGTCGAGAATCTGGAATTGCCCAAAGTAAAGCTTGCTCAAGTCTTCTTTAGTCAGGTGTTGAAGCACTGGAGCAGCCAAAGGACCCTACATCGCAAGTTTCAAGATCGCAATGTACTATAACTACAAGTATAGAGCAAAAACAGAACAACAAAAGGAACAATCTGTTGGCTCAAAATTAATAGCCAAACCTGAAGGGCAAGTAGAGATCTCTCGTCATGGATATGCCACGAGACATCACCTCCTTTGGATTTGAAAGCCTTCATATGTTCTTCAATGTGAGCCAAATCCTTATCCCTACAACCAGCATTCACCACCAAATAGATATGTTCATCTGTCACTTTGGTAATCACCGAGTCATCAATCGCACCTCCTTTCTCGTTTGTGAACACGGTTAAGCTCCCAGTTCCAGGAGCCAAACCAGCCACATCAGCAACCACAAGTGTCTCTAGGAAAGGAACACAATCTTTGCCCTTAAGGCTCAAACCACACATATGTGCAACATCAAACAAACTCCCATTTTGCCTGCAGTTAACCGTTGAGTCCATGATCGAATCTTTGTACTGAATTGGCATACTCCAACCAGCAAAAGGAACCATCTTTCCGCCATGGGCAACATGGAAGTCATAAAGAGCTGTTTTTTTCAGGTCAGCTTCAGAGGCAAAGTAGCGGCGTGACACAACCTTCTTGTCAGATTGAGCAAGACGACGGGTTATAGACTGCCCTAGCTGCCATAGACTTCCACCTCTCATCTTCTCCTCGAGCTATATAACAACCTGATCCAAGAATAGTCAAAATCAAAAACCATAGATGCATTTTTTAGATTTTGAAGCATTCTTCATCCAAAGTAATAGACATTGATAAAGGGCTCGAATCGAGTCCAAAAACAATAAGCCCTTGAGCTATGATTATGAATGATGAAATGAGATTCATATAAAAGCAATACAAAAAAACAGAGCATTTCTAAATCAATAAATCTTCAACTATTAGATTCAAATTCAATATATAACATCTGAAACAATCTGGAAACTCAATAATCGCAATGAGATCGAACTCTTATTTTCACAGAGAAGAAGAAGAATGAATCATAAACAAATGTTTTCTGCAGTCGAACTAATCCGATTCTGTGAATAAAACATAACATAGAAGAGAAAAACTGAAATGGATTGCGTAGAAATCTTACAAAGATTGAGTCTTTGCCACTGGAGGTTCTTCCAGATTCCTGATACTACTTTGTGTAGTGTTATTGCAATCAACTGATGATTTCGCAAATAAATAAAAAATATGGGTGTCAATGGCAAAAGGGACTTTCTATATATATTTTCAAGGGATTAAAAAGATTTAAAAGAAATAAATGTAGAGATTTGGGAATTAAAAATGCCAAGGAAAAAAATGGGGTTGGTGGTGGAGGAGGAATCATCAGCCAAACGAAGAAAAAGCCAAAGCAACCGCATCCCCATTGAGTGGTAAGTATTATTCTCTCTTTATCTTCTTCTTTTCTTAATTTGTAAAATCAAAATAGACAAATGTATATACATATTTTATAAGTATTGCAAATCACAAGAAGAAGAAAAAGGAATATGTATTTCTTACTATTTTCTGATAAAACTTTGTTGAAACTTTTGGAGTTGTAGACATTCTTTATGTTAGCATCTCTTTTATTTATCCATTAATATTCTAAAAAGAAATCAGAATCTTGACTTAATATGAATTTGAGTCATGGTACCACCCAATATTTGGATATATAAATAAGGCAGTTTTGTATGGATTCAAAATAACACTTATTTTGTCATGGTTTTGATTAACGTTGCACCCATACTTTAACTGATTTCAAAATCAACTACTATGGAAAAAATGATACAATCAAGCTGTTTTTATAGTTGTTGTTTGCTTATGTGACTTAGTGTATTTTGCGTTCCATGCAATCATTATTCATGATGATCGTCATTTCGAACACGCAGTAATAGCCAACTCACATTTTATTTGTTTCTACATTCAGATCCGATATAATATTGAATCTCAAATAATATATAAAGGATTTGGTTCTTGCATCTCTTATTTGGCCAATTGTCTAACTCTATCACTATGTCAAATAAAATGTTTCAGTTGTTGTAGTTACTAGTTATATAGTGTGAGCATATTTTATTTCTGATGAAATTGTGGGATTGTTATTTGAACCAGCGTTACACAAATACGATTACGAGTATTACCTCTAGTTAGGTAACCTCTTTAGTAGCTACGACCTTTTTGATAAAATATTGGAGTTTAAATCAAAGCTGAAAACTGGATTCAAGACCTCTAAATTTATTAAGAAAATAAAATACGTTGAATGAGCTCACACGCATAGAAACACTTGAAAATACATTCAAGGAAGACCACCAACTCCACCAAGTCCGTCGCCACCGGCTCCTCCGCCGAAGCCGCCTCCACCTAGAAGCCCACCACCGCCACCGCCAAGTCCACCACCACCACCACTGCCTCCACCTAACCCCTAGTCCCCCTCCAGCGCCGCTCCCAGCCCCAACCCCAAGCCCTACAAGACCAACTCCTGTGCCAAGTCCAAGCCCTAGGCCACCACCGCTGCCGCTGCCACCAAGGAACGATTTTTCATCCTTGAATTGGGTGTCTCCGGAGATAAGTTTCCTAGCACCGACATTGGCACAAACAAGTGCAAGAGAAAAAACACAAGCAGGTTAGTGAAAGTGCCTCTCATGTTTTGCTTTGTTTGTACGTACAGATTCTTTTTGTTTTATGGTGACTTGTGTTACGAGACTATAAATAGGCTATAGTATATACACACATATAATGTTGGTGTGCAATAAATGCAACTAAATTTGGGTTTAGACCGGACCTTATGAGCACAATGTAGCTTATATAAATTAGTCTAATGAACATGTTAAACTAAACGAAATGTACTTTGAATCTATACAAAGAGGTTAGAGATATCAGCTATCAACTCTCTAGTTAGATCTCTTTTGTAATGTGTGGAAATTTATATAATGTTGAGCGATTTAGATATGAGAGTTTTAATTGTAACTACAAATTTTATAAGATTTGAGTTAATCTTATCAAATTTTAAATTCAATTGATCACTATAAAAAAAATCACGTGCTATATATTCAAAACATTGGTAATCAATTAACCTCTCATCATATATTGACTAACGATGTTATTTAATAATATAAAACATAAATATTAATTTAATCGAGATTTTTTTAAATTAATTAATTTATATATAATATTAAAAAAAGAAAAATGAAGACAATACTTAGATGTGTTTTAATGCATTTAACATTAGAAAATAATTATTGCATATATATATATATCTAAAAATTTTTGATGCAATTTGAGAAGATAATATTATATATTTTTGATATTTTAAGCAAAATAGAGATAAAATCCAACAAAATTACAAATTTATGAATAAATAAACAACATTAAAATCATATTTCACTAAAAATATTTTATATATAAAAAATAAAATTTATATGATTATTAATTTATGTTATTAATGGGACCATATATTTGAAAATCGAGATAATTTATTAATTTAGAGAAATTATTAATTAATCAAATATTAATTTATAGAGTTTTTACTGTAATCTTAAAATATGGATGTGATCATCGATTCTCATCCTTCATACATTCTTAAACATGTGATTCCAGTCCAGTGGCTTCATCAACCGGAAATCTATTTTTTGCAAGATGCACACATTTAAGTTACAATGTATATTTACGTGGTAGTAACATGTTACCAGATTAAATTCAATTTCCACGCATAAAACATAAAATATAATTCTTCCCAACAGTTAGTGAGAGTAGAGATGCCGTGATGGTTAGGTAAATACAGTACCGGTCCAACGATTTTTAATGCTTTAGCGAAAATAAAAATTATTTTTATACAAAATTATAAATAATAGTAATACAAAAGAAAATGATAATATTACTTAATAAAATTCTTTCTAATTTCATAAATAATCTAATAAAAAGAAAAAAAAATTAAAAATTCATTAATAAGACATCTAATTTAATAAAGCATCCAATTTAATGTTTTGTTAAATTAAAACCCTAATTATAATTAAAGGCCCAACAAAATTAATCTTACAAAAAAAATTATAGGCCTTAAAATTTTTTGCTTAAATAATGCTTTAAAAGTTTTGATGTCCTAGACCATTACCTCAGTTGTCTTGGGCGGATGCTGGGTAAATAAGAACATAAAAAACCAACAACCCAACCGTTTAAATTAATTGGGAGGCCAAAAGAAAGACACTAACACTACTTTTCGTCCCAAACCCAAACCACATGATCCTTGAGAGTTGAGACCTAATTACGAAGATTGGAGCCATTCTAACCTAACCAAACCGGTTTATGTTAAATGAGAGAAAATCTTTTTAGGGTTTGAACTCTGAGAAACGGAAACGTAGTGGTAGTTGGTAGGGCTCTACAGGGAATGTATAATTCTATAACCGCGTAAAAGGATTACGAATGCCAGTTGTGGTAAGGTAGCTGGATCCATTAATGTAGCCAACTAATTTGATCTTCCTTTTAGCGGTAGTGGCTGAGTTTTCATGTGACTACATAAGTACATATATTGAAGATGATTGAGTAGTTTAGTTAGATAGAATACTAAAGATGTATATTGTATCCATACTCTGATCTACTCCACCCTAGAATAAGTAATGGTGATGCAAACCGGTTGACGACAGAAACAAAAAAAATCGAGAAACCGGAAAATTTTAAATTCTACTAAACCGTCCATAACCGAAAAACACCAAAAACCAGATCGTGGAAATATTTTATTTTATGTCCCATAGAGTTTCCTAGTTTAGCTCAAAGACAAAAGGAACGAGTACATAGCACGACACACACTGAACCACATCTTATTTTAGATCAAACACTAGTCAAGTCTTCCTTTATTTCATGATCACATTATTGTCACTATGGTTTCGTGATCTCGACCATCATCGCTCTCCAGTCCTCATTCCAGTTCCTTGAGAAAATCTTTGTTGTCTACCAGAACCTGCCATTTTAACAACCAACCCTTTTAAACTAAACCCAACATTAAATCTAAATATCAAAGTTCCAACTCTAGCAATGGACTCTTCCATACCAAAACTCGAACAATTTAACGATTACTAACCGTTTTCCAACCATCTGGATCGAGGAATGAGACAATCTTGGTGCCGAGTCCAGGAAGAGGTCCGGCTTCTCTAGTGATCTTTCCTCCTAGCTCTTGGTTCACTATCTTCACAACTTCACCGCTTTTGTACACATCATCCGTGCCTATTGCAATCTGGTTATTACATTTAAGTAACCATTTAATTATCAAAGGAATGAACACAAACTGGTTAAAAGACAACAGAAACAGTAGAAACATAGACATGTCTAAGCCCAGACCTGTGCATATGCATTGCCCTTTGTGTACTCAGTCACGCCGTAGTTATAGGTCAGCTCCAAAACGATCGACTCGTATTCTTCAGCATATCCCATCATGCCTATGGTGTACTGTTTCATCCAACAAATTAACAAAAACTCGGTAAGTCACAATGCAACTCAAAAGGGTATATATTATTTGTCTAAATTGCATCACTGATTAGTTCACCTTGTATTCAGGCCTCTCAATCTTTCTCAAGAGTCTCATTCCGAGGGCCTGCAGGGAATAAAAGTGAAGTAAACACTACTAGTGAATATTAGGCATTATACAAAACCTTTTTACCACATTACCTTTTCATAGAATTTGATAGCGCGGTCAAGATCACCAACACGAAGCATGACTTGACAGAGTGGTTCAGGAGTTGGGCCTCTCTGGATGATCTCAAAAGCGTAGCCATCAGGGTCCTTGACAAACGCAATGACACTGCCTCCACCTTTGACTGGACCAGGTTCCCTAGTGACATTTCCACCCTTGGCACGGACGGTCTCAACCAGTTTGGAAACCTGAAAAAGGGCCATTGATCTCTTCATTCAGGGCCTCACATTCATATGTCGATTCTTTTGTTATCTAAGCTCAAAATAGGACGACTTACATCTTGAGTTGAAATGGCAAAATGCCCAAATCCAGTTCCAATGTCATATGAGGTAACACCATAATCTGCAAAAAACAAAAATGTTTTGACCCATAAAACATTAGAACAAAGTAAATTTTCACGAGTGAAAAGCACATGTTGATATTAGAAAGATGTAAAAATATGAATCAAATGAATGAAAGGGGCCATACTATATGTCAGCTCGACAACGAAGTTGGAAGTTTCAGGTCCAAAACCCAGAAAAGCATTGGAATACTTCTCCTCCGGGATATCTCTTTTCCTCAAGAGCTTCATACCAAAGCACTCAGTGTAAAACCTGGTGAGAAATGAAGAAAACCTCAAATGTAAATAACTCTAGTTACAGCAAAATGAAGATTAATGGTATCACTGGAAAGAGATAAAAAGAAGAGACATACTCAATGGTGCGATCAAGATTACCAACGCGGTAAACAACATGGAGAAAACGACGCTTATCCTTGCTTGGCCATTCCAACAACTCAGCATTTGGAGCAACAGCAGAAGCCTCAGCCATTTTTCTAAAAACAACAAAAAAAAAAAAAACTTGATTCAGCAGAAAGAAAATCTAACTTTACAAATCGACATTAAACAGTGACACGGCCTCAACATGGAGGATAAGGAATCTCAATCATTTCTCCTAAACATGCTCTCTCCTGGAAATTCAATGAACACAGTCTACTCTAATGTAAAACATCACTAATCTCAACTCCATCTTCATTTTCAAGCCAAAAGTCTCTAATTTCGATCAGAATCTCGCTAATCGCAATTAAATTTCTCAATGATCATCGTAACAGAAAGATCAATCATTAGATTCCATGAATCCCATTTGATTATCAGTAAGGATCCATAAATCCTTAGCTTTAATAATCAGATCCAGATTGCTAGAACGAAATTCCACAATTGATCGAAGTGATGTTAAAATCACAACACGATTCGAGGATATAAGCAACGAAATGCTAAAACAAAGATCATCTGCGACAATAAACTCACCTGGAAGAAGATGTACGGAACGAAAAGCTAAACCACTCTCGTCTTGATAATAATAATTCAGTAAAGGCAAAGATTGTTGTCACTTAAATAGAGTTTGAAGGTGATGACTCAACCAAAAAAAAAAAGAGTTTTTATGTTGCCGACAACTTCTCTGCTACTGCCTGTGATATAGTGAGACCATCACAGACGCATTGCAACCGATGGATGAGTGTACTATTTGCTGTGGAGCGATGGTGAGCGACCTCTACGTTCAAATCTAACAGCCACGTCATGGTACGACACGTGGCCGCCTAACAAAAAGTATTTAAAACGTGCTTGTCAAATCTGTGTATACATAATGGATATGTATGTTACGTGCTTATAAATTCTGTGCATATTTCATATAAACCATGTTTAATCTATCATAATAAATAAATTAAGATCGGTAGTAAACGTTACAATATCTTCAAAATATTAGGAATTTACATTTGTGTTGGTGAATCGCTTTCATGTGAATTGGTCAATGATGAATCAATGGTTCAATCGAAACAAAAACTTCAGTTGTCATATGAATCTGAAATTTTATGTCACACTTTTTAAATGTTGATTTGATCGAGTATGCCCCACTCAACTGAGTGACCCATTTGGGTTTTAAGTTTAGACATGAAATTATTAGTGAGCGAACAAGCCCATATGTTCTATGAAATGGGTCTCGGCCCATTTTGTTATTTCCTTGTTTATTTGTTTAGTATTTTGCAAACCAGGCTTGCATTTGCAAAGTGTAGACATCTAATACAAAAGTTATGTTTTTATATAAATATAAACTGAAATTTGATCGATTTCTTATCAGGATAGGCTTCAAATATATGTTTAGTTTTGAAATACAATCATTGTTCATTGTTCTTTTTGGCACTTTGATAAAAAGGGCTTTTTATGCATCAAAAGTAAAATGAAAAATTGTCTCCAAATTGAATTTTGAAGCCATGCGTAGTATATCTTTAACTAAGATAGTTGTCTTTTTCTCTTGCTGAAAGGTCATCATTTAAGTCGCAAGTATTTTTTGAGTCCGATAAATGACACAAAATAGTTAGAACGAGTAAGAGATATTTAGTTAAAACTATAGCAAAAAAGATAAATGTTCATATCGTTTTCGGCACCATTAGATTTTTTCGGTTTTTTCTCTAACCGTTGCGAATAACGGATTATAAAAATCAAATAGAGCCTTTTGTGTTTTCTTTAAAAATAAATATA
Organism: Cardamine occulta; assembly: GCA_028015245.1. Taxonomy (NCBI): domain Eukaryota; kingdom Viridiplantae; phylum Streptophyta; class Magnoliopsida; order Brassicales; family Brassicaceae; genus Cardamine; species Cardamine occulta. The sequence continues at coordinate 19,000,731 of CM051365.1, forward strand.
TAATTGTAGATTTAATAATTGCTTGGAAACAGACAACAAAGTGTCACGGTTCTTTGTTTTGTTTTTTGTTTTTAATCTGTTTTTGTTTTAAAGTTTTCAGAACCTGTCTATACATATATATTTAACCTGTCTATAATATATTCTTCTTTTAAATTCTATATCTTTATAATCTCTCGTTAAAACTTAAAATCTACATATTAGGTCTAAATTACGTATATCGGAGCAAAAAAATTTCTTGAATCATGAAATCTCACTGAAAACCGTGTTACTATTGTTAAGAGTGCTTTAAGTTGAGTTTGAGTTTGAGTTTGGTTTAGTTTTACTCAGTGTGATTTCATGATTCAAGGATATATGTTTTCTGATTCAAGGAGTAGACTCTAAAAACGAATATCAAGAGAATCTGAAATTTTGTCTATTTTTGTTAATCTACTATATTAAGAGCTGCATATGGATCTCTATGTTGTACGAACGAATAAGTTTTGTCGGGTAACTGTTTTTCCATTCTCTTTTATTATTTTCATTTTCATATTAATTTTAAATATATTTCCACATTCAATATTTTCTTGTAGACAAATAATTTTATATTCCCATGACTTATTTATAAATAAATCAAAAAGTAAGTTAATAACAGTATTACTTGCTTGGTCTTCTTAAAACATTTATTCAGTTATTTTATTGGTTGAGATGGGAAAATGTATTTATCAACAAATAAATAAAATGGGCCACTTCTAGTAAATGTAGTCTTCTAGCTATCAACAAAAAAGTATGGGCTGTATTCTCGCTTTTTCTCAACTTTTTATTTCAATGTTTTTAATGAATATTTCGATAACCGAATAATAAATAGGAAAACTCCTACATATAATAATAATATAGTAGAATTCCACTAAAGGGCATTGCTGTCTTCTTACTTCTTTCATTTGTCCATTTTATGAATTTATCACACGTGGTCAACACCAACATTCCATTTTCAACCAATATTAAAACCAATAACAATCAAGAATACAAAATAATTTGTTATTTTTAAAATATAGAGGTGCTGTAATTGAATATTTTTATGTACAAACAATTCAATTTTTTATTTAAGTTGGTGTGAGAAATAAAAAATCCAAATGGTAGTTTAATAAGTATTCAAGGGCACTATAGTAGTTTACAAATCGGTCTGAGAACAACCAGCTGTGTGGGGAGGAGCGAGCATAGTAATCGATTCACGTGGAAGCGCAGAGACATAAATCTTTAGTCTAAAACCTCTTAAAATGTCTAATCTCTCTTCTTCTTCTTCTCCTCCGTTTCTCTCTAGGTTATCTCAACATTACAACAAGAAACTTATCGGAGGAGAAGGAAGATATCAAGGATCTCTAGCTGAGTCTGAATCGGAAGGGAAGAGTTGCATAACAAGTTCCAGCAAAGCTCCTCTTCAATGGCTGTCACTAGCATGGTTTCCACCGTTCCTTTTCTCTTCTTCTTCTTCTTCGCTCTTCTTTTAATTTCTGGTAAGTTTACGAAAAAAAACCCATACTTTTAAGTTTAAGTTCAAATCGAAACAATTATACTATTGATGATTTTTATATATTTTTAATTATAAATCAGAAATGGTTTGTTCTTCTGAGCTAACACTTGGCTCAAATTGATTCTTTTGTTTCGAATTCAAATCTAGACAATGCCCTTTTAACTGATTTCTTAGTTTTTTAGTTAAAAAAATCATTGCCAAGTCTCAATTTTTAACAAGCTTCTTGCTTTCTATGTGCAGCTAAATCGTCGTCATTATCACCATACATTAAGATTCAGGAACAAGACAAAAGATCCATTTGTTGGTTTCAACATCGGCACCGATGTCACCAATCTACTCTCACCGACAGAACTGGTCAAATGCTTGGAAACTCGGAAAGTAAATCACGTCCGTTTATACGATGCTGATCCAGATTTGCTTAAAGCATTAGCTAAAACCAAGATACGGGTCATAATCAGTGTACCAAACAATCAGCTTCTCGCAATTGGATCCTCCAACAGTACAGCTGCGTCGTGGATTGGTCGAAATGTGGTTGCTTATTACCCTGAAACCTTAATCACAGCCATTTCTGTTGGAGATGAAGTTTTAACAACTGTGCCTTCTTCATCTCCTTTGTTGTTACCTGCAATTGAGTCTCTATACAATGCTCTTGTTGCTTCCAATCTCCACACTCAAATCAAGGTTTCTACACCTCACGCAGCTCACTTATGGTCGATACGTTCCCGCCTTCTCAAGCTTACTTTAACCCGACTTGGCATTCGCTTATGGTTCCTTTGCTTCAGTTCTTGTCGAAAACGAGTTCTCCTTTAATGATGAAGCTATATCCTTACTATGTTTATATGCAGAACAAAGGTGTGGTTCCTCTTGATAACTGTTTGTTCAAGCCATTGACACCGTCTAAAAGAAATGGTTGATCCTAATACTTTGTTGCATTACACGAATGTGCTTGATGCTATGGTCGATGCTGCTTATGTATCGATGAAAAACCTGAATGTGACTGATGTGGTTGTGCTTGTCACTGAGAGCGGGTGGCCTTCCAAAGGTGATTCAAAGAGCCGTATGCTACTATCGACAATGCTGATACGTATAACTCCAATTTGATCAAGCATATATTCGATAGAACTGGTACTCCTTTTGCACCCTGAGATGACTTCAAGTGTCTACATTTATGAGCTGTTTAACGAGGATTTGAGGGTCCTCCGGTTAGTGAGCTAGCTGGGGGTTATTCCACGGAATGCTACACGGTTTATTTGCTTCATGTATCTGGAAGTGGAACATTCTTAGCAAATGATACAACAAACCAGGCGTATTGCATTGCTATGGAGGTGTGGACTCGAAGACACTTCAGGCAGCATTGGATTGGGCTTGTGGACCGGGAGAGCTAATTGTAGTGAGATTCAACCTGGGGAGAGTTGTTATCAGCGAATAATGTGAAGGGACATGCTTCATTTGCTTTTAATAGTTATTACCAGAAGGAAGGTAGAGCTTCTGGTTCATGTGACTTCAAAGGCGTGGCAATGATCACTACTACAGACCCAAGTAAGCTCTTCTTCCTCTACTCTTTTCTTTTTCATGTTTCTTTCTATTGTTAGAGGGACTGTGATTGGTTCTGCTCCTCAAAAATCTCTAGTATAAGACTTGTGATGGTCATGAAAGCACCATCTGAATTTGTTAGTGTATTGTATCAAAACAGAGACTTGGTAATGAATCATATGCTAAAACTTGCGTGAGTTTAAAACATTTCCTTTCCCGGTTCCTTTCCTATTCGATGTAAGCATATAATGTGTCCTAGACCAGTAATCAACAAATCTTTGTAGCTGTAGCCATATATTGAAACTAGTTTCTCAAAGGAAGGTTCTCTTGTCATGAATCTTGAAATATGGTTGTTAATGCACTAGGATATCGAATCTTGAGTCACCTTCAGTAAAAGCGTGTTTGTTTTTGGGAATCCAAGATATCTACTGCGATCGTAAATGGTCTTAATACTGTCTTTGCCTTGCTTGGACCTTCTCATTCATATTCAACTCTCTTTTTCTTCTTCATGTTATTACTTTGGGTTACATGCATGCTATAACGAGAAAAGATTTATCAAGATCATATACTTGTTGTGTAAATAGTCCCCAAGTTATTCAAAGCTTCAAACTTTGGAACTAGATACATAGTTTCTCCCTTTTCTTATTTTTCCTTCCTAAAATTTTCTAAATCGGCATGTTGTGTATGTTTCAGGTCATGTAAGCTGCCTTTTCCCAGGAAGGTATTGCAAAATTTTGCCTCTTTTTCTTTCTTATGGGAACTCATAATCTATCTAGACGTGATACAGTTTTCCTTTTATGCAGCAAGAAAGGTTGGAGATAAGACACAGACTGTGGTGAATGCCACACAAGTCGCTGCGGGTGAAGCCGCCTCAAGAAGCCTTTCAAGAGGCTTCTGTGTCAGTATTATGATTCGTGTCACTTCCTCTATTTTGTTACCCTTTTGGTGATTTTTCACTTTTTGTTTCCACGGTTTCATGTCCATTTTAATCCCCATACCACTGGGTCATAGCGGCAACACCACTGGCCTATGAAGGTGTCGGCTAGTTACAATTTTAGGTCATAAACATTTTATCTTTATTGTAATTTTGTAATTTGTTGTTTTATGTGCAGACCATTTTAGTATCTTGTATTCTTGTTGTAGCAATATCTCGTATAAAATCTGTCTTCCTGTTAGTTGTTTGTAAGCGGTAGATTCCCCAACATCTGATTCTGTCTAGTTAAGGGAACGGTTTAGTGTACCATAATTTCGGTTTGATTACGGTTAACCTTTCAAATTTGAAAACCATTTTTGCTTTATCCGAGACGATAATTCGACGTCGTATTAAGCGTAGCCGTTAGATGGAAACCTAGTGTGTAGCATAAGTCAAAATTGATAAAGAAAATTAGGGCAAATGTTAACAACCCGATTTCTCAGAATTCTCACACTCTGGCAATGTCGTCATCGTCTCCGTCATCATCTTGGTCCCTGCAACAAATGTACTTTCCTCAATTCTCCATCTCAGAAATTCCAGTGTATGATCTGCTTGGCTCCCGTATCTACCCCTTCTTCTTCTCCTCCTCTCTCCGTTTCCTCGAACGATGAACCAAAATGGGCGTGCAAGGCATGTACTTTTTGAACACGTACAAGAAATCAGTCTGTGACGTCTGCGGAACACGATCGCCTACGTCTTCTCTCCTGGGGTTAGACGATTTGACCGATTCTGGTCTCGAGATAGTAACAACCCTGGTTGCTCCGTCGGCTCTGTTTTCTTTCCTCTGCGGCGGTGTAGCAAGCGCAAGGCCATGGATGATGACGTCGTCGAGGTTGATGGTAGTTCTGTTGTTTTGCTCTGAATCTCTGGATTTCATGAAGAAGCACAAAGAGATTGAGACGAAAGGTCGGTTCTTTTCTATTCCATAGGGTCTTAGGTGTTTTGGATTCTCGGATTACTTGATCTAGGTCGTGGCTTATACCTTACATATCAGTTTAATAGACGAGTCTTCTACTCTCTGATGTGTGTTTTATCAAAACTTGGCTTGATTTTGGTTTTTGATTGCTACTAAATTTTGTGAGGTTCCTACTCGTTGATGGTTGCTTTTATTGTTCCTCGATGCAGAGATCTTTACTTTATGTGTTACTTCTGTTTTGTAGGGATAGCTTCTGGTTCAGGAACACTTCTCTCTTGTTGAAGATCTTGAGCTACAATGTTTGGTTCCGTGAAGATCTTGAGTTGAATCTAAGGATGAGAGCTATTGGGAACCTTATTCAGCTTCATTCTCCTCACCTCATATGTTTTCAGGTCATTTTTACATTTACCATTAGAGTTATTTCTACATGCAAAATTTAGAAGTAACTCAACTTTCTGAAAAATGGTTTCTGTGAGGGCTTGTAGGAAGTCACACCTGAGATATATGATATTTTCATCAAAATTCGAACTGGTGGAAGCGTATTCTTGTTCTGTCTCAGTTGATGTGGCACATTCAAGAGCTAACTTCTGCATACTGGTAAAGATTATGCACGCTTGTCTTCAGTTCTTAGCATCTAAAATTTGGCGAATTCCTGTATGATGTAACCTAACCCTTATGGGTAATTTGCAGTTGAGCAAAGTGGGGTGAAATATTTCAGCTGCAAAAGCTTTGGGAACTCGATAATGGGAAGAACTATCTATCGCAGAGGTTGAAGTTCCAAAGAAAGCCACTTGTTTTGCAACTAGCCATCTCAGAGTCCCTGTCCAGGTCCTCCAAAATGGGACCAAATGTTCAGTGAAGGCACGTTAAACAAACAACGAGGCAATTGAGACTCTCAGAGCTAATACCAACGTGATATTAGGAGACATGAACTGGGACGACAAGCTCGATGGGAAGTTTCCTTTGCCAGACAAATGGGTCGATGTTTGGGAGGTTTTGAAACCAGGGGATTCGGTTTACATACGACACAAGCAAACCCAATGTTGTCTGGCAACCGGGCATTGCAAGCAGTTTGGGCGGTTTTTATGTCGTCTGGATGATTACAAGCTTGGTGGAATCGAGATGGTTGGGAAAGAGGCGATCCTGGTTTATCATATGTGAAAGAGAAGAAAGTGAGGGTGAGATCAAAAAGTTAGAGCTTCGGTGTTGCCTAGCGATCATTTCGGTCTGCTTTAACCATTTTACCTAAAAATGAGGTCAAACTAGTCGTCAGAGCTCGAAGTTCCGTTTCCCCAGTGGAACTTTTGTGATAGGATAAAAACTATAAGGAACCACCAAAATTTGTGTGTCGGGTTTCTCCGTAGTTCAAACTGATAAAAACGATATTTTGGTTTTGGATTTTTGTTTTGGTTAGGGGAAGTCCTTATTTCCTGATTCGAACTGAAAGGTCAGTCTTATGTTTTATGTTCAACAAAGCCCCATCTTTTGTAATGAAGATTATGAATCTAATCAGACACTAGCACGATCATTAAGAACCGAGATAATTGGCATCAGACGGTTTGATCTCAGATAGTTACCAAGTTATTAACTGATATTAACTGAGAAAATCTGTTAAATGTACATGAGTATCTCTTAACAAAAAGCTAGATCAACTGTTTCGGTCTCAGCAACGGAAGAGTTTGAAGCTAAACTTCTAAGATAAAAAAATGGTGAAAGAAGAGTCCTGAGACTATACCAAAGCCTCAACCCTTTTTCTTCTGATTGGGTATATTCACATGGTTCTGCAAGGTATGGTAACACGGGAATCAAAGGAATTTTCTCTCAATTATCTGACTAGATCCATTGGATAACACCGAGGATACGGATGAAACTTGCAATTCCTGCAAACCAAAAGGCAGGATCTTTAGGATCAGTTAAGTTTAAAACATACTATAAAAAAGCTCTGGGGTTTGCAAGAACTGGGACCTGTAGATGGCCAAGGCGTGCTGAGCACGTGTTTCAACCATGGAAGCTTCAAATCAATGTAGAATAAGTAATCCAGTACCTGCCATCATCACCAAAGAATCCCTCAACAACTTCTAAAAAAGATGTATTCACTATACATGCAGTGTTAAGCTTCTTGCCGGCGCTTCCATAGTTCCAGAACCATCAACTGCTCTTAGTGGTCTTCGTCTCTCCAGGACGACTTTCTATCTGAAAAAGAAAAGGTTCGTCATATATTCATATCATCATATTTTCGAGATGAAGTACTGATAATAGTATGAAACTTATCCTAGAACTTCCCATTGGACACGTTAATGCTACTAAACCAAAAAACAATAAGGCCTTGAACAGCACATCAGGACCTTCTTCCAGGAGAACCGATACTTGTCTGAGAAACGAAGCATTACTATTAGGAATAAAAGTTTCACTCAATTTAGTTAGAATATTAAAATGATGATTTGTTACATATATGATCGATCTGTTCTTGGAATCATATCGATGAAATGTTACATTTAGCATCATCCTAAAAAAAAAATTAATTTTCTTCTATAAATTTTTCAATTGTAGAAAAATTTCAAAAAGATATTTTTTTTATTATTCTTTTTATTTTATAAAAAATTTTTACTTTTTTCTCAAATATGGATTAAATTTATTTGTTGATATGTTTCCGTAGGAAATAATTTATCAATAAAAAGAGGATGGGCGTAATTACTTGTATGTTCTCATAAAGAAGTCAAGACTATATATATTTGCAGCCCGTACACTACCACAGTTGCTCCTACGTCCCTCTTACCGCTTGAAGAAACAGTCTGAAGAAACATTTAATGCTCAAGTGTTTCAGGAGGGAAAAAACTATAAAGTAAAATCTTTTATGTAGACTGAACAAAATAAGCTCGTTATCTAGAGCTATCACCTGAGCAGCAGTAGCAGTGTCTTTTGCAGAAACTCTCTGTATGCCTAAATTGCTAAGTGAATTCACACATTGATCAAGTGCCTGGAGAGAAAGAAGAAGCGAAAAAAGAAAAGTAATCAGTGGACTTAAATCGTTTGAAGGGAAATGGGTGCAGAAGAACCTGAGGGATGGCTTAGAACGCATTTAATCTCTTCTTTTTTAACACCAGGTACTCCTAAGAGACAATGATTCACAGGCAACTGAACTGCTGGACAATGATGAAGCCTACTGCCGCGAAGAAGCAAATCATAATTACGGTGGATACTACCACCTATTGAATTCTCGATGGGTAAAACTGGGTTTAGCCACCAACCACAGCTCAACAGCCTGAAAAATCAATCATATGAAAACATAGTAAAGCACCATACTTTTTTTTGGTATGAATATATTAGATCTCAACCGATAAAATCAAAACCTGGAACATAACTTGAAACTGTTCACATGGCGCGGTTTCACAATTTGGGTATGCTTTTAGTGCTGCTGTCTCACTCTATGCACCTGGTATGCCCTGCAATTGGATGAGTGAGGGTGTATGTAAACACAAACAAATTAAAGAAAGAAACACACGTTTGCAGTTAGGTGAGGAAAGTAATATTTTACCTGAAAAATAAAGTTCACTTTTGAATGCAATAAGCCATCAGAAGAGTAAAGATTGCTTGCAGTTAGCGGTTCTGTAATAAACTTTAAGTATTAGGGCTTGCAATGGGAGAGATAAAGACAAAGCAATAAGATCGATAACAAAGAGGAGGTATGACAAACAATGCATTTGAGTTTCATAATACCCCCAGGCTAGATACGTTACCGCAAACCTTCTAATATATGTAAAAGCAAGTATCATCTCACACCAAAACAGATCGATAAATGTGTAGCAAGCTCTATAGAGTGATGCAAAAGACAATGATTGACCATTTATGAGACTACGACAGAAGATCGAATCCGAAACATCAAATGCGGATACTAACATGGAAGAAAAGAATTTAGTATTAACCAAAACATATCGAGGTGCTCCATTTTCAAAACAAGATCAATGCACGTACTAGCAATCCTATGCCGATGCAAATGGCAATGTTTGACATATTCACGAGTACACGCAAGAAAGATCAATCTAAAAGATAAAATGCACCTACCAATATGCAAAAAAGATTTTAGTACTAACAAAACATTTCGTGCTCCATTTTCAAAATGGATAAGCTATACACATAGCAAGCCCCATATATCGTGATGCAAAGGACAATGGTTTCTCCATTTATGGTACTACACCTACAGAAAGATCGAATCTAAAACATCTAATGCAGCTACAAATATGGAAAAAAGAATCAGTATTTAGCAAAGCATATCAAGTACTCCAGTTTCAATGCAGATCTATACGCATAGCAATGCAAATGAAAATGATTGATCTATCCTATGAGACAACACGACAAAATGTCGCTCAATTTGAAACAACAAATGCAACTACTAATGTGGAAAAATGAATCGAGTATTAACAAAACATATTTACTCCAATTTCAATACAGATCAATAGCATGTACCAGGCCCTATACTGCGAGTGAAAATGGCAATGATTGATCCTATTTATGAGACTGCCAGGGACAAGAAAGATTGAGTCTGAAACATTAAATCAGCTACTAATATGGAAAAAAGAATCCATTATTAACAAAACATATCAAGTACTCGAGTTTCAATGGAGATCGATACAAATGTAACAAGCCTAAGCTGAATGTCAAGAACAATGAGTTGATATAGTTATGAGACTAAGAACGATTAAATCTGAAACATCAAATGCAGCTGCTAATATGGAATAAAGAATCTATTATTCACAAAATATATCAAGTACATGATTTTCATTTTACAACGTTTGAATTTGAAGTATTGTAGATCGATTCATGTATAGCAAACTCAAGTTGCAATACAAATGACAATGATTGGTCCATTTACGAGACTAGATGATAAGAAAGATCGAATCTGAAACATCAACTGCAGCTACTAATATGGTAAAGAAGAGAATCTAATATCAAGAAAGCGACATAGGCATAAGACTGCTCATTTCGCCGTAACTGTAACAGCCTAAACAACTCTTCCAATTCAGCAATCCAGAGAACAAAAGCTCATGGTACTTTAACACAATTGTGTATCCAAATATAAAAAGAAACTAGCAAAAAAGTTTTCCAAAACCATGCAGGGACATGTTCTTTTGTTATCTCTTCTGAACAAAAATCTAGGCTATTGGTAAGAATGTAAAACAAAGATTCTTGAATGATCCACAACATCACTGAGCGCATAAATACTAGTAATGCCTTCTCCTCTGTAAACAAAGGATCTCACAAATCAAAATTCAGCTAAACAAGCACCTAAATTTACAATTTTCAGTGGATGATGGGATAAACACAACAACCAATCAGCATTTCCACGTGGATTACCCATAACTTACAACAAGTTGATAGAAACTGAGAGGGGAAGAGATGACTCACTAGGAAGCATACTTAAGTCTCTGTGAAAAGCCGCTGATCTCGTCTCCAGACTCAATACCCATTTGATCAGAGGACTTTGGAGCTCACGACCATACGGAATCTCGCCTTCAATGGCAGTGCCAAGCTCTCTGAGAAGCTGAGGAGGAGTACTCCCAGAGGCAGAAACGACGGCGTTTAGAGTCGAACTCAGCAGCCCACAAAGAAGAACGATGGAGTCGTTTGAGGACAAACCCAAATGGGTAAACACCGAGAGCCATTGAAAAACAAAAGTTTGGAGATTTTTTGAGGAGAAATCGGCAATGTGAAAGATAAATTTCCAGGAATTGGGTCAACGAAAGTCTCAATGGAAGAATGGGATTGGTAGGAAAATCAAGATATAACGTCTCAAGTCACAACAAAAAGTTTGGATTTTTCAGCTTTCCTGGAAGGTCCTTTCAAAGCTGAGTAACTCGAAAACTCAGACGGAAAGGTCCACATTTGCAAGACGTTGCCACGTTTCACACACATATATATTTTTTCAGCGCCTGGCGACAAAAAAGAATAGATTTTTCTGTCAAACAATAAATAGTTTTGTTGACACATGGATATTCTATTGATAAGTCAATGGAGTCATTTCAAGGGTTTCCACAAAAAGTTTCTAAACTTTTTGATACCTTTTTTGAAGAAAAGTTTTTGTGGTATGGAATATAATATCTTTGACTCGATTGTTTTTGAAATGGTGGATGAAATGTAGACACAATTACCCTTGTGGTCATTAAATATCATGTCCTAATGGGCAATCCAAAATTACCTCCAAAAATTTGGTTCAAACACAAATTTTAAGGAAACCATTAAATTTACAATTTTTTTAAGAAATTTTTTTTTTTTAAGTTTTCAATAACTTTGAAGGATATAATTTCACAAAATTTTTAGTTTTAGGAAAATCATGTTATCATTTTTATAAATTTCTATATTATTCAATGTAATACTCATAGTATTTCGAAAGTTATATAAAACAGTTATAAGTTAATTTTCTTGATAAAATATATTTTATCTTTGTTTTTTGATAAAGGTTATTTTCATATATTTATCTCCAAGTTTATTTCATAGAAATAAGAAATCCAGGATTCATAGATGATTTTAGGAAAGACCACTATTTTTATTTAGTTACCCAATTTAAAAAACATAACAATTCAAAAAATAAAGCTCGGTTTCTTAATTCCCCCGAACCACAGGCCAATCGTCGACCGGTGAAGTGAAGATGTACGAATCGGCGAACGTCTCTGACGACACCAGATCATGCAACTTTCCAACGAGCAGAGAAAAATATAAAGCTTTACTATGAACAAGATTCAAAGTTCTCTAGAAAGTAACCCACAATTTTGATCTCCTCTTCACTGCGTTTTGTTGTCCTCCTACTAATATTAGCTGAACTCAGCAGGAAGAAACTAACAAAACCCATTGATTTGTCAGAGTTGCTTGATTTCAAATCGATTTTACAAAGGAACAGCGAAAACGGTCTATTGTCAGACGGAGATTAGGGTTTCCAAAATTGATTCTTCCCCAGTTTTCTGTCTCGAGAATCGACCCGGTAAGTCAAAATCCCCAATTTTCAAATCATCAATGTAAATTTGCATTTATAATATTGAAT
>CM051365.1:19012792-19057146 GCA_028015245.1 Cardamine occulta
AAAAATTGACATTGGAGAATCAAAAGTTTATTGAAGAAACGCTTACACTAACCCGAAAGACTCAAAAAATTCATATGAGGTGAATGTAGGAATTCACTTATGGTGACCAATTAATCAAAAGTAGTTGAAAATTTGTAGGTTTAATTATCGTGATCTTATGTAACTATCTGATTTTGATCAGTTGGCGGAAGTACAAGCGGATAATCACAAGCTTAGTGAAGTACTAACAAATGAAGAGGAATAACATTTTACTTGAGATGCAATCAGAATTATATGAAAAAAGGTAATCAAATTACACATAAGTGAATCAATATGCTAACAACTAATGTATCTGTATTAGAGTATTAGTATTGTAATCAGACATTAGGTGAATTATTTTATTTTTTGTATATTATTATTGGGTAATAGAGGCTAAGAAGTCCAAAGATTCTATCCCAAGAACGGAGTCGAAAAAGATTCAGAAAGTGAAATTGGAAGAAGATCATTCCTTTGAGGATTTGAGAGAGTAATGGCGTATATTATATATGAATAGGTGATTAAACATGTTTTGTAAATTAATGAGCTGAAATACTTGCGAAATAGTGGGAGGATACAGTCATATAGATATCAAGTGATTTTTGACCAATGCGTGTGGCAAAAAATATTTTTAATACGTGTGTTTGAGATCTTGCTGGTATCCAAATATGTTCTTTTAAAATTACATTAAATGAAAATAGATTCTGTATCCTTTTGGAATGGTAGTTTTGAAACTAGTAAGTTTCTCTCAAAACAGGTCCACCAATACTTCTTTGCTCTGTGTAAGCTAAGCTTTCTTTCTCTTTTCTTTTCATGTTTTGTGTTTTCGGATTTGGAATAAAGGGGGTGTGAATCCGTGGAAATTTATATGATTTTACTCTCTTTTTCTAAACTAAATAAAAGTAGAAAAGGTAAGGTGAGTAATAATACAAAAAACATTAACTAAATTTTGATTGAAATTTGGGCTTCAAATAGGCCCAATATAAACGTAACATTTATTTTTAAAATGGGCCTGTCATAGCAATGGTGAACCCTTCAAATCAACACCGGTCAATTTAAGTCATCTCAATCAACGGCCTATATTTGAGAAGAGCACGTAATCAACTCTAAGTTCGTAGGCACGTGATCGTTCGCTAATTTAAAACTTGATACGTTAGCCCTTCCTATCCATTCGTCAACGGTGAAATCCTATCGTTCATTATGATATAGATCAAACGGCTAATATCGACAGGTTAGTGTACACGAAATCTCTTTTTCTTTTGCGGGATTGTACAGTGGGTCCTGGTAATTGTCATTAATGGACAGCTCGGTTAATTTAGCAAATCTCTTCGTCACAGTCATCTTTCTTCCATAAAATGTAACCATTTCTTCTCGTTTTATTCTTCAATCCTCATTTTCCTGGAGAATCTGGTGCTTAGCTTCGGTGAGCTCTCTCATGCAATCCATCGATTCTTCAATATGTTTTCTCGTTGATTCGCTTCTAATTTTAGTTTATTGTTCTTAATACTCGTGAATTGTATACATAGACTCGTTTTTTAGCAGTTAGGTTAGGGTTTTGTTACCGAATTCTATGTTCTTAAATGTGAATCTGAGTAGTATAATATTTGTATGATCTGATTAGCAGATTCGCTTAGATTTTGTTCTTGTTTCCGTGATTCGTGTTTTCTTCGTGGTTTCACTAGTCGTCGTGTTTCATCGATCTGAATTTTGCTTGGGGCTTTTGAGTTACTTTGATTATCTAATCGTACTTTTTGAAGTTTTTCTCGATTATAGTCGTGGTCTTGTTTTTATGCTCTTATTGTTGCGTGATCGTACAATCTGTTTTCTGGTGTTTATTCAGGTGGTATATGTTTATTTAGTATTGATGACGTATTAGTTAGGTTTCCAATTACGTTTTACCTCTTGTCGAAGAGATGTTCTTAGCCTTCCTCTTGTCATATTTTTTTTTACCTGTGTAATCTAAAACCAAATAGTGTTGATTTCAAGGTCTTATATCAAAAGAAGTCCTTTATCATTTGCAAATTAAGAGAGTTTTTTACTTTATTTATTTCTTCCACGCTAGTGCTTGGTGATTGTATTAGGCAGACCAAGTAAACTAATAATTGTATAATTTATTTCGTGTAGCCTTTTCCATGGTCTATTTTAGCCACTTAGACCTCTTACAGTTAATTTATTTTAATATGAACGATTGTCTTATGTATTATTAGTTGACTTGTCTGGTTTTTGTAGGTCCTTTGATTTTCATCTTGATGGTTGCCTGATTCTAACTTTCTTTGTTTTATGTTTTTGGTGTCAATGAATAGGTAAAATGGAAATATACTCTAGGAACGTTTGCTGTTTCACTTGTTGTGTCATTCCTGCTTTTTTTTTCTGCCTTTTCTGAGCGCAATGATGGGACCTTCAGAGTGGGCCTGAAAAAGATCAAGTTGGATCCCAAAACCGCTTGCACAGCGCGCTGGTTCTAAGCAAGAAAATCTCTTTAGAGCTTACAGTCTTGGAAGTTCTGGAGATGCTGACATTGTCGTGCTGAAGAATTATTTAGATGCACAGTACTACGGTGAGATCGCTATTGGTACTCCACCTCAGAAGTTCACTGTGGTTTTTGACACTGGAAGCTCTAACCTGTGGGTGCCATCATCAAATGCTATTTCTCAGTAAGCAACATCTGGTCTATTTGCTAGCTGTGGTCGAGATACTTTTGAGAAGAAAACTAAAATGTACTGTCCCTTGTGTAGATTGCATGTCTCATCCATCCCAAAAAATAAATGTCGCGTTCAAGCACATATAGAGAAGAATGGTTTGTTCTCTCTCTATTTAAAACGTGCATCTTGAATTAGTTATACCTTTTTTTTGTATTTTTTGTATTTTTTGGGATGAGCTTCAGTGATGTCTGCTTGCGTAGCATGTGGATTTCGCTGTTGGTACTTTACTATTCACTTTAGCCTCTAGAATTCCCTTTAATGTGCATACAATGGTTGCCAACATTGTTAAAAGATACAAGATCACAGCTGGTGTGAGCTGTGAAATTATAACTATTCTTTGTCTTCAATGCAGGAAAATCTGCTGCAATTCATTCTGGAACTGGTGCAATTTCTGGGTTTTTAGCAATGATGCTGTCACAGTTGGCGATCTAGTTGTCAAGAATCAGGTAAACTATCTATCCTACCCTACTCAACTCTCTTACGGTCTTACCATACCTCTATGCTACATCATTGACCTTCCTTCTTATCATTGTCTATCTCATCAGGAGTTTATCGAGGCAACCAAGGAGCCTGGTATAACATTTGTTCTAGCTAAATTTGATGGTATCCTTGGTCTTGGATTCCAAGAGATCTCTGTGGGAAGGCCGCTCCTGTTTGGTATGCCTGCACTTTCTTCTCTCGATTGGATTGAGTTTACTTCATTCCTGCTGCGTAAATCTCATGCCAAGATGTCTTTTTTTTTGGTACCAGGTACAACATGCTTAAGCAAGGTCTTATCAAGGAGCCGGTGTTTTCATTTTGGCTTAACCGTAATGCAGAGGATGAAGAAGGTGGTGAACTTGTGTTTGGAGGTGTTGATCCAAATCATTTCAAGGAGAACATACATATGTCCCTGTGACACAGAAGGGTTACTGGCAGGTTTGTTATATACATCACTTTTTTCTTTCTGTGTTTATCATAAACGTTTTCCAATGACGGTCTAACTCAAAATCTAAATACATTTTTTGTAATAGTTTGACATGGGTGATGTTCTCATTGGCGGTGCACCCACTGGTATGTGTTAACAATAATATCCCTCGTCTTTTCCATAATATATATAGCTGTTCCTAACAAATTCTAAAATGTTTTTGCAATTTATGTTTGCTGCTGATGCCTGTTTCTAAAGTTTGAGTTGCTGGTATACAGGGTTCTGCGAAAGTGGCTGTTCTGCAATAGCAGATTCCTGGAACATCTCTGCTCATGGGTCCAACTGTAAGAAAGAATCCTGGGGGAATTAGTTTATAAAATATGATTTGTTAAGATTAGTATTTGTTAGTAATTCTCCTATTTTTGTGTAGACTATAATCACCATGATAAACCATGCTATTGGAGCAGCAGGAGTTGTTAGCCAGCAGTGCAAGACTGTTGTGGATCAATACGGGCAGACTATTTTAGATTTACTTTTGTCTGAGGTAATTATACTTTGTATTGGACTAGCTAATAAAATCTGCAAAAAATCAAATGTTTCTGACTTACTTTCCCTTCCCTGTTGCAGGCCCAACGAAAAATCTGCTGCAGATTGGTCTGTGCACTTTCAATGGTAACCGTGGTGTCAGGTAAACTTTCAATGGTTTCATTAATGTTATATAGAAGTTATAATATCTAGATTTTTTTATCTTGGAATGATTTTATCTCTTTTCGTGATCTGTTCTTATTTAATATGTTTCTTTATTTTTCATTGTTTAGTATGGGGATTGAGTCGGTGGTGGACAAGGAAAGCCAAATTGTCTGATGGTGTTGGAGATGCTGCGTGTTCTGCATGTGAGATGGCAGTTGTGTGGATACAGAGCCAGTTGAGGCAGAACATGACTCAAGATCGCATATTGAACTACATCAACGAGGTAAAACAATAAGTGTCCATTTACAACACTTTTGGTCAAATAGAGTTGAATCATTCTTGTGCTGATCCCACATGCTGGTTTTTTGTCGTTTAACAGCTATGTGAGCGCCTTCCCAGCCCAATGGGAGAGTCTGCAGTGGACTGTGCACAACTCTCAACAATGCCCACTGTTTCACTCACCATTGGAGGCAAAGTTTTTGATCTTGCTCCAGAGGAGGTATGATTTAGAACAGGCTTCATATTTTGTAGTGAATATTATCCTATCTGCTAATCTGGGTGCTGTTTTATGGTGTGAGCAGTATGGTCTGAATGTGGGTGAGGGACCTGTCGCGCAGTGCACCAGTGGATTTATTGCACTCGACGTTGCCCCACCTCGTGGACCTCTCTGGTAAACCCTTGGTTCCACACTGCAGCATAATTTCTTCTTTCATTTTTTCTTTCTTTTATCTAACCAAAAGCACGGTGGTAAAAATGTGACAGGATCTTGGGAGATGTGTTCATGGGTAAATACCACACCGTGTTTGACTTTGGTAAAGAACGGGTCGGGTTTGCTGAAGCAGTGTAAACAGTAAACACGGTTGGGTTGGTTTCGGGTGAACAATCTGTGTTTCAAGTGTTGTTTGTCTGTTTTCTGGAGTTGAAAGACTTTGAGTCGTTGTAGAAATGGTGGCGCAGCTCCTTTTATCTTTAATGCTTTTCGAACGAAAAAAAAAAGGCCTTTGTAGTTTTGAAGGCATTGGCTTTGTAAATACCTTCTGCTCCAAGTAAGTTCGATGGTGAAAACTTTAATAAAAAGTCTGCCTCCTTTTGTTTATGCTTGTAAATATCGAATGATTTGGTAAAAACGTATTTTTCGGAAAAACTGGAACATATAACGTCATAGTATAGACTTTAGAGAATGATCAAAATCTCATCTATATCTAATTCCTAACCAACGTTGAAATTCTAAGGCACACTGATAAAATGTGAATGGCTCTATGTTTACATTGATGAATCTATAACTCTCGAACTTATCCTGCTTCCAGGTTAAACAAGCATCTGAACTTTAGGACTAAACCTTAATTGTAGACCCAACTGAAACCTTAATTTGTAAAATCTAAGGTGAATATCTCAATCCCAACCCGAAGCTTACATTCTGCATTAATATTGGAATGGACAAGAGCAGTGACTTTGTGAATATAGTCACTGAACTTATGAGAAATTGTAATGACAAGTTTGCAGCGAGTGTATATGTATGTGGAATGAAATAAGAAACAATTTGAATAGTTTTTTTGGTTGCGAAATGGACCAGTTATAACGAGTTACAGTTCCTAGGATAGAATCGATCATTTCTACATTAGCTAAGACCCAAACAAGAAGCCAACCTATCTTTGTATTGTATTCTCTCATCTTTCTCCCATCACCTTCCATGTTAACAAGAAGTGATAACACCAAACCCCAAGCTCCCCATAACAAACTCGAAACAAATCTATTCAAACGGCAAATCACAAAGAAGTTAAAAATGTTGGACAAGAGTCTCAAGTATTCTTTTTGATGCTCGACCGCGAAATTTTTGAATCCACAGTGTGCAATTGGTTTCGAAGATCCTGGTTTTCCTCTAGCAACCGGTTAAACTCAATAAGGAAGCCTTCAGATTGCTTTTGTAGAGCTACCGCACTGGTTTTTTCAGTATGAAGTTCTTTAGCTTTTGCCTGAAGCTCAGAGGCCAGCTGCTCTTGCCTTTTCTGAAGCGACATTATTTCTTCTTTCAAGTTTTCAACTTCATCTAAAGCTCTGGCTTTTCCACCTTCCAATCCTGCTCCTTCCTTCTTTATAACTTCCATCATCTTCCTTCTTATGCGTAATTCTCTCATGTAATGATGCAGCCTGTCTATCATTAGCCCGAGGAAAAGAAAACCACCTGCAAGAAAATACACGACTAAGGTTTACCAAAGCTGAAGAGAAACATCCAAAGGCACAAAAGAAACCAAACTAAAACTGGAAAAGCCGACTACAAATAGCAAAACGGAAGAGAAAGAGCTAAATAATCACACTAGCAAGTAAGGTTTACCAAAGCAGAAGCCTTGAATTGAAACTGACAAAGCTGATTTCAAATAACAAAATGCTAATGTGACTATATGGGATCCTTGCATAGCTAAGTTGATTGAAGTAACTCCAAATACAGCTATCAACCTATGTTAGACACAGGAGTAAGATCCACTGATCCAGCACAGTGATCACAAACATTTCAAGAGATTGCAACCTCCATAACATAGTTTCTAAAACAATCTACGGATCTCCAATTCTGTACTGGAAACAGTAGTAATTGGCAAAAACCGGATCTAAGAAGAGAATCCGAGGAGCTTACCCATGAGAGTCGATTCAAGGAGATGCTTAGCCATGATAACCTCATCTGTAGGGTTCATTGCACTGTCCTCGATCCATCGCTTCTGGATCGCCATCATATTGTACACGCTCGCCACCAGAAGCACAATAACCGTCGCCGAAACCGTCTGAATCACCACCGGTCCACGGCCACGCTTGGCACGATCTAAGCTCATTATCAACAGCTTCCTAATCGGCGTCTTAAAGGAAAGCGCCATTATCACTACGACCTCGAAGAGCACAACCGCGAATAGTAAGTGCTGCATCGTCTTTTGAGGATGATCTCAGAATCGTGAATGGAAATCGTCTAGGGTTTTCAAATTTTCTCCGAGGAATCAAATATAACAGCGATCGAGAAAAAATTTCCGTCGGAAAATACGAAGAAGGAAAGTTGAAGTCATGAGGAAATAAGCTGTAAAAAACACTTGCTTTTAAACTTTTGTAGATTTATCCTAGTGATTCCTAAATTTTAAAATAGTTTCAAAATGGGTCGGTATTAATAAATGTGTAATTTTAATCCAACCAATTCCTTTTAAAAATAAAAAACCTGAAAATGTCTCTCTGGACTCTGGAGAAGGATACTGAGGAAGACGATGAAGTGGTCGATCGTCAAGAGAATCCCTATCTATGGAGGTCCATTCACTTCCATGGTATTGATACCAAAAAGCTCTTCTCCTTGCGCGATTTAATTTTTTCGATTTGATGATTCGCTCTCTCTGATTTTTGACTGCTCTTTGAGTTTTTCTATCAACGGTTGGTTGGACACAGATATGAATTGGATGAATTCGATTCGCATTGTTCATAGATTTATGTGGAAGTTGTTGATAGATGATGATTCAAATTGATTCTTTGGGTTTTGTGTATATTGGCACTGCAGAAACATATGGTGTTAACTCCAGCTGATTTGAGCTGGAGCTACTCGTTCTCCGGTATGCATTCTAACACAGTGGAAGAAGAAAAAGAAGAACTCTTGAAAAGATGGTTAACCATAGTGAAAGTGGTTCGAAGATCATCAGCAAAATCGATTATACAAATCTTGTTGACAAGTATACAAGAGATGGAAATGTCTCTGCTGCATATGACTTGTTGCAGTCCTTACAAGAGAAGAACATATGCTTGCCTATTTCGGTTTTCAAGAACCTTCTTGCAGCAGTATGTGAGCAGAACGATGTGAAGCTTTCATGCAGAATTTTCAGAGAGCTTTTGGTCACGGCGGGTAAGGAACCATTGAGTTCAGATTGTTATCTCAACTTCGCTAGAGCTTTCATTAACATGGATGATTGCTTACGCATTTGTCGAGTCTTCTCAAAGAAATATCAGAGTCTTCTCTTCCGTGTAGGTTAATAGTAATAAACAGAATCATCCTTGCGTTTGCTGAATCTAGACAGATCGATAAGGTGCTTATGATGCTTAAGCAGATGAAAGAGTGGGAATGTAAACCAGATGTGATCACATACAACTCGGTTTTTGGATATCTTGGGTCGAGCTGGTCTCGTGAACGAGATGCTCGGGGTATTGTCATCGATGAAGGAAAATTGTGATGTATCCCTAAACATCATTACATACAACACGGTGTTAAACGGGATGAGGAAAGCTTGTAGATTCGATATGTGTTTGGAGTTATACAAAGAAATGGTTCAGAGTGGTATTGACCCGGATTTGCTTAGTTATACCGCAGTGATAGACAGCCTAGGTCGATCAGGGAACATAAAGGAATCATTGAGGCTTTTCGATGAGATGAAACTAAGAGAGATTCAACCATCGGTTTATGTCTACCGAGCATTAATCGATTGTCTGAAGAAGTCTGGAGATTTTCAGAGGGCATTTCAGCTTTCAGATGAGTTGAAGAACACTTCCTCATTTGATTTGGCAGGTCCACAAGATTTCAAAAGACACTTGAGACCACATAGACGTTAAAAACAGCCTGTTTAAAATGTATTGATTCTGATAGGAATTTGTATGAAATCAAACACAATACGTTTTGGTCTGATTTTAGTTTAATTTTTGATTTGAAGAAACCTGAGAAGATGATAATGAAGGTTGAAGAGTATAATGGATGATAATATGACCAGTCTCATAAAAGTCTGCATACTACAGAAGTACAAAATGTGTCAAAGTTTCTCTTTGAAAGAAAGAAGATATTTTGGGTGCCAGAATCTGAGATTTAAGCCAGAGGTGGGGGGAGGTCGATATATGTCCGGAGAAGTCTGCTAAGTTATGAAAATAGCCTTAGGTTCCTCCTTTGTTACCACAGCTTGGTCTTGACCCAGAAAAGGAGGAAAACAACCCCAAACACGATTGCGACTGGTGCCCATTTCCTGATCAATGCCTGGTTTACCAAATTCAATGTTTCAGAACAATATGCAAAAATCTGTGCTATAATAATCTATACATTGTGATCACAAGAAAATGAGAACATCTCATAAAGTATGATCAATGTCACATTGTGTAATGTAAGGATTATATGATCAAACTCACCTGACGGTTCAAATCTTTGGCCTTGTCAGCATATATCTGAGATTCAGATGTTAACCGCCTCGACATCTCGCTCACCTCTGCATTAACAATAAGAGAAGGAAGCGGTACATGATGAGCTTATTGCTGTACTGATTATAACAAATGTGCAGAACTAGTGATTCCAATTCTCCCTATTCTAAAAGGGTAATGATTGACCATAGGAGAAAGAATAGATGGGGCTTACGGTCCAGCTTTTCTCCAACACCTAGGACTTCCTGCACATTCCGCGTCATTATTTGATGGACCTCATAGAGTTCATCATTCAACTTGGCAATATTTCGTTATGCGTAGTGTCTTGGTATAGTTTCTTGGTTTTCTGTATGAAGGTACCTACACAAAAAAAAGTAACGGGTCACGAACAGTGAAAAAAAACCCCAGGAGGATTATGTTTCCAATATACAGCTGAATAAAGAGGGAGAATCTACGCTACATACCAAATTTAATAAATGCATAAGGTCGAGCAGCTGTTTCAATCTGGGGCCCATTGACACGTTCAAATTCATTCTTGAGATCTTCCAGGTATTGGAAAGCGAGTTTCTTAGGGTAAGAGCGGTCGCACAGTGTAAAGTAGCAAACACGTCCTTCTATGATGTAACTAAAGTTTTCTGGTTAAGGAAGCATAGATATTTGGCAGTTTCTTTCACCTTAGTTTCTAGTTAATCGATGTAAAAGGCGGTATGAATATCACATATGTCGAGTCAAGCATCAAAATTTTTTAATCATAATGCAAGAGGATTGAAATGTGTCATAAGCCAGAAACTGGTGAAATTCTACGAGACTGTCTTCAAAGCCTTCACAATATCATATGCAGACTAAATGTCAGCCAACTTTTGGCAATCCTTATGATAAAATCTATATCTAGATGCAACTCTTAAGCAAACATCAATGTAAAATCTATCAATCAACAAAATTTTAAAAAGCATAATATGAATTAATAAGAAATGACTAAAAAAGTAGATGTTAAGGATACTGGAAAACATAGGGCCAGTTTCAACGGACATTCTTGAAGCCTCATTTTGACCTCTGGAAAGATTCTTAAACAGAGCCTTGACCTGTTGCTTATACATATCTGAATCTGGTAAGTCACGTCCATCATCGAGCCCCTCAGCTAGAGGCAACCCATCAGTGACACGAGCTATCAACGTCATTTTCACCATCTTTGCCTTATTCCTTGTCCAATAACAATATTACTGCAATTATCATAAATTTCCAGACAAAAATATGAATCACGCAACTCGCCAAAACCAGAAACCAATCTTTATTATCAAGAACGCATGCTTAAGACCTAGATTTTGTAAGAACACATAATAGTCAAAGAAAATGAAAAATTTTGAATTTCAACAATGAGAGTTCGAGATAGCCTTATCTCTATTTGCAGTTCAGATATTGAAGATGATGAATTATCCAAACGTGATATGCAAATTTAGCAGATAACATCAACCTCAAAGAAACTCTAACTTGAAATCAACATAAAAAGCTTCCGATTTCCACATTGTGACAATTCACTACCAAGATAATCATCATATAACCAATTTCAAACAATCACATAGCGCTTCAGTGAAATAAAATCCAAAATACATCAAAATTTTACGCATATTCGGCATTAGTAGTCTATGTTTGACAAGCTAAACCATCCACAACCGAGAAAATCCAATTCGAAAGAAATCAAAGATCTAATGATGAAATCCACTAAATGAACAATTGATCCAACATATTCAGAACGTCCCAAACAGAAGCAAATCTCAAAATTGAATAAAATTATCATTGCTCTATAGATATATAACACGGAAAATTACACTTGAACATGAACTCAGACAAAAACCTGATAGGAGCAGCAAAATGGTTCTTCTTCTTGATTCAAAGATCTGAGAAGCAGAGGGGAAGACGATGATCCAAGGAAAGACGAGTAATTTTTTAATAAAGGGTTTATCAATGCAATGGGGGTGAATTATTATTATTTATTTTTCTTTTTTTCTTTTTTTTTGTCATTCGAAATAGTACAATTTATGACGATCTACGTTCTGCGATTACCATTTACCAGGCCTCATGTGATTGGGCTTGTGACGCGTTTTGGTGACATGTCTTGCCGACGTGGCGCGTTTCAAACGCTACGTTTGCAACCCATCGTTTTAGCGTTTTGAAACTGGATCGAACCGATCACATTATTACTGGAAAGAATCGGCTAAAACCGTCGGTTCATGAAACATACTCAAATCTCCCTTCTTCTCCGACGAACCATCTCTGTCTCTAGTCTCTTTCAGATGAGTAATCACAATGTTACCTTTGTTTATTCAGTTTGATTCATCTTCCATTTCTGTTCAAGTTCGATTTCTATTGGAGTATATTTGAATTTAATTCTGTTCGAGTTTGGCAAACAGAGATCTTTCTATTCTCGAAGACGAGAGCTCATGATCAATGGTGAAAGACATGGAATCAAACTCGAAATCCAGAAAAGAAACCATCTTGATCAAATACGCCATCTTCTCACGACTCCTAGTTCTCTTCTTAACTATTTTATGGCGGAGCTTACTCCAACCGTACGATACATCCGCCGCACTCAATCCACCTTGCTTGTATCACAAAGACGTCGCCACCGAAGATTATCCTCCACCCTTTGTAGCCAATGCAACAATCTCGAAGACCCTTGAAAATAGCATTGTCTGGGACAGTGTGTATTTTGTCCGAATCACCGAGTGTGGATACGAGTATGAGCAGACTTACGCATTCTTGCCTCTGCTTCCCTTCTTCATCTCGTTTCTCGCTCGTTCAGGTTTTGGAATTTTGAATTTACGCACTTGATTCTCTATGCTTCTTGTATCGTTTCCTTAGTTTCTGATTCTTTTTGGATTCAGCTTTTGCGCCTTTGGTTCCGTTGATTGGTCTTAGAGCTGTGATGGTGTTGTCTGGTTACATTGTCAGCAACTTGGCCTTCATATTTGCTACTATCTATCTATTCAGGTACTTCGTCTTCGATATTTTGATCCAAAATCGATCATCGTGTCTGTAAATAAGTCAAAGCATGAGTCTTTTGAGCTCTACAAGTTCAACATGTTGCGTAGGCAATCAACAGTTTTGAGTTCCTTTTAGTTTTGTGAGCTTATTGGTAACCAATGTTGTTTATTATTCTCGATATAGAAGTATCTTACGCCAGTCGTTGCTAACAGGGTTTCAGTTATTATATTGAAGGACACTGAAGCATCATTCAGAGCTTCAGTGATCTTCTGTTTCAATCCGGCCTCCATATTCTATTCTTCAATGTAATGTATTCAAGCAATGATCTCATACATTCATTATTGAAAGTAAGGATTTTCAATCTTATCAGAATGGTAACTAACTGAAGACCGCGCTGTTTCTTTGTGACTTCCAGATATTCAGAAAGTCCATATGCTCTTTTTTCTGTTGGAGGCGTGTATCACTTGTTATCTGGTAGCAGCAATATAGCCGCTGTCTGGTTTGCACTCTCTAGCTGTGCAAGGTCCAATGGAGTTCTTAATGCTGGTTATATCTGTTTCCAGACGATGCATCGAGCATATGAAGCTTTATATCAGAAAAGGCGTGTTTATGTGAGTTATACATATTTCATTCAAGTTTCAGAAATTATGACTGCAATTCAAACACTGGATTTTGTTGGTAGAATGCTTAATCCTGATTAGGTCTATTTCCTACATTTTAGATCCTTATAGAAGATAGAAAAGGAATAACTCGAACGATCCTTTTAGTTACTTTGTCTTTGTTTCTATTTAATGGAGTCCCACTTTACTGTCTGTTGATTTGCGCTTTAGTTAAAGGTTGCAGTGGAAGAGTTTCTTGATTTAGTATCTCTCAAATTGCAGCTGCTTGGTTTATCATGTAATCTCTAAATGTTTAAATCCCATCTGTTTAGCTCGCTGTCAACTCTTAGATAGCCATAAAGCCATAATGATTTGTCTCTCTACCCAGTTGGCTATGCAGGTTTTAGTTGCTGGGTTTCTTAGATGTGTATGCATTGGTCTTCCGTTTGTTGCATATCAAGCGTACGGAGACTAGAACATATGCCATGGACATACACTGGATGAAATGAGGGCCTTGGTGCAAAGGAAGGATACCTTTGCTGTACAGCTTCATTCAAAGTCATTATTGGTAAGTACTTTGAACAATAATCATTTTCTTGTTCTTGCAAGATTTCTTTCATATATTTGATGTTGTGCCTTTATTTCCTTGTG
This sequence comes from Cardamine occulta, assembly GCA_028015245.1. Taxonomy (NCBI): domain Eukaryota; kingdom Viridiplantae; phylum Streptophyta; class Magnoliopsida; order Brassicales; family Brassicaceae; genus Cardamine; species Cardamine occulta. Next base: position 19,026,472 of record CM051365.1, read on the forward strand.
CTGATGACATGATATCTGACAGGGGAGTAGGCTTCCTTAGATACTTTCAGTTTAAACAGCTCCCAAACTTTCTGCTCGCATCCCCAATTCTTTCTCTAGCTGTGTGTTCAATTATGAGTTACGTCAAGTCTCGGCCTGAGCTCTTCATTTCGCTGGGGTTTCAAGCTACCAAGAATGAAAAGAGATCTGCTGCAAGGCTTTATTCTCTGAAGGGTACAGTTGAACCAAATGTTATAACTTCAACAAATGAAGGTATCATTTTCTTTGTTATGAAGTATAATAGTTCCAAAATTAAACATTGATGGATCCTCTCTATCTTCCTGAGTAGGAAACCGAGACATTAGGCTGCGGAAACCTAGCAAAAAAGAGGTTACTGTGACCAATGTAGCCGAGGAATCCAACTCACCAGAAAAATCAGGATACTTTTCTGCTGATGTTTTCCCATTTGTCGTGCACTTGGGTTTATTGGCAGCCACAGCATTCTTCGTTATGCATGTTCAGGTTAGAATCCTTGATAGCTTAAACAGAAAACTCTTTGAGAATATACAGACTTTAAGAAGAGATTAAAGTTTTAATGAGACCGTCTTGTTGTGGTAATTACAGGTTGCAACACGGTTCTTGTCGGCGAGCCCTCCTCTATACTGGTTTGCATCGTATTTGATTGTATCTCCAAAACATAGTAAATGGGGATACTTGATATGGTCATATTGTGCAGCCTATATCCTTCTTGGCACTTTGCTCTTCTCAAACTTTTATCCCTTCACTTGATTCATGGTTTTCTCAGCAACTTTGGTGATTAATTTGAGTACTGATATGTGGGTTTACCTTTCTCAACGGCAAAATTACCGGTATCTTGTAGTGAGTCATGTAAATGCAAAGAACCAACCAATTTTTTTGTTTCTGCTGATTTTTAGCCAATTAGTATTAGTTTTTTTTTTGGCTGTGCTCAGTGCTCACTATGGTCTCATTTGGCAAGACATTGATATATTCTTTTTGGCTGTTTTGTAAAAGATTTGACACTGTTTCATTGTAAAAACTAGTTTGATCGATGAAATGGGCGGTGTTACTCTTTTTTGTTACGATTCTTTAATTTCATTTATCTAAGAACTAAAATGCTTCAACTTTGTTCTTTGTACTCGAACTTTAGAATTACGTCACTTACGTTTTCATATCCCGATTATGGGCTTTTCGTATTGGGCATTGTAAATTCATTCTATTGTTATTTAACACATTCATAGCTGCCTGTGTATTGTATTTATGTCCTCTTTAAAAAACAAAAAAAATTATTTAGACCCAAAAAAAAACCCCCCCCCCCAAAAAAAAAAAAAAAACCCGCCTGTGATTGTATTTTTATAACGAAAAGCTTCCAAAACGGCACGGTGTGTGTAAGTAATAATAATCCCACATCGCTTAGATCCGAAACAAATACTGGGGAAGCAGGAGTATAAACAGAAAAGGGGACACATCGCTCTAATTACTTACCTGGACGGGGTCAACTCGTGATCATGAATACGAGTGGCCTAGGCTAGTGACTTCCATTGCACACTGAGGAAGGGTGCTATGCTTAAGGTCTTCCCTTGAGGAAGAGCCTACGTCATTATTTGTGGCAGAGGGGGTTTGCGTTCGCGCAGCCCCTACCATCGTATTCAAGTCTTTAATGTTTTTCGGTATTAAACTGATTTTTGGTGAGCGTAATTGAAGGTGATGTGCGTATAAGTTGTGTACTGTTAGTTTATTTTTTAGGTAGAGTCCCACATCGGCTATAGGTGTCTAGTTGATAGGTTTTGTTTGGATATAAAACAGAGAGGCTTGCGTTGTGGAAATGTTATCTTTGCGCTTGGGGCAATGACGCAGCTAATGAGGTCATAACCGAGGCGCGTCTATTACTGGTTGAAAACTATTTCCAAACCCCCTCCTAGGCCTGAGTTCGTCTTGGGCCTTCGAGAATTTTTGTAAGGGCTCCTTTCGGGGTAAAGCTCTACAATTCCAATGTTTAATCTTTGTTTCAAAAAATGTATGTATATTTGATGTGTAATAAAAACAACAAATATTGAACTCGTTTAAATTCCTGACCACAATGGTATCACTAATTTGTTTCTCTCAACCTATTCAAATAGGCGAGTACTAACATCTTTTTCTTGTATATCCATTCATATACAAGCTAAAAGAACCACGATCTAAGAAAAAGAAAGACAAGTATTTGAACAAAGAAACCCGTTAATGTATAATTCCCCTTCACTGTTATAGATTGAATCAAAGAACATCGGTTATAATGATACAAATGGTATTCTTTTGAGTTCATATAAAATGAAAAAGAACACAACAAAACTCAGTGTTTGTGAACTGTGTAATGAACAAACCTCAATGACAAGAGGAATACCATCAAGAATTGCAAAGAGCTTAACCAAGACAACTACATGAGCTTGGGTTTGATGAGTTCAATGCCTCCCATGAAAGGCCTAAGGGCTCAGGGATCACCACGGATCCATCTTCTTGCTGGTAATTCTCCAGCAAACACACCATCATCCTCGGGACCGCACACGCTGTTGCGTTTAGTTAGTGTGCACAAACTTAGTAGCTGGAAGATTCGCTTTGCCTTTCTTAGGACCCGTCTGAACCGGTTCAGATGGGCGGTAACGGATTCCCAGTCTCCGGCTTTGGTAATCCGTGCAGTTTGATGCGCTTGATATCTAAGTCACAAATTAAAACAGCAAGCTCAAAGATAAACTAAAGATTTGTTTCTAGTGGTTTGAAACAAATAAATAAAAGTTTGTTTTCTTACCTCGCCAAATCGTCCTAAACCGGGCATCCATGCTTCAATGTCAAACTTGCGGTACGCTGGAGCGCCTAAATCTGCTGTGGCCATATCCAATGTTCTGCAAGGATAAAGTTAGATTTCCTGAAGACAAAAGCTCCAGTGAGAAAAAATCAGGTTCGAAATCTAGTTTCTTACTTGAAGTGTAATCCTAGAGAAGTGAACAAATCTTCTTCAATCTGAATGAGTTCTTGGTGGAAGGTTTCACTATCTTCAGGTCGGCATATGACAAACATTTCTGCTTTGCTGAACTGATGAACTCGGTAAAGACCTCTGCTCGAAATAAATATTTAGTAGGATTTTTAGTAAGATCAATGCGTATATCGAAGAAGCCAAGAACACGCAGATGCTAGAAGGACTAAACCCTTTCTTCTAACTTACTTTGTGGCAGCACCAGCTGCCCCTGCTTCAGTACGGAAGCAATGAGAGAAAGCTATATATTTCAAAGGTAATGCTGATTCAAGAAGAATAGAATCCATGTGGATTCCTCCTACGGGAATTTCGGCGGTACCAATGAGACATTGGTCAGTTCCATCTATAGAATAAACCTATCCAAAAGAACGAAAGCATGATTGGCAACAAAACAAAAAACGTTGACTTATCAAACAGAGCAAACACACAAGTATTGCAGAAACCTGAGTATTAGCTCCACGAGGTTGGAAACCGCATTTCTCAACAATAGAAGATCTCACGATTTCAGGGGTCATTAGGGGTGTAAAACCCTTCTTCATGACTTGTGATAATGTCCAATTAAGGAGGGCCATCTCCAATAAAACTGCCTCATTCTTCAAATAGAAAAACTTTGAACCGCTTACCTGTAGTATATAAAAAAACAGAAGGAAATTAATTCATCTAATCTTTTTGATTAAATTTACTAGAAAGCTGAAAATTTGACCATCGATCTAATGCTTCATACAAGGACGTGATCTCAACTAGTTTGAACTGAAAATTTAAATTATGAGATCTCAACCCATCAGCTAAGCAGACGCCATCAGCTTATCCGAGAACCTAAAAAGATGTGCTTTGGTACCTATAAATAAGGCAAAGTGTATACCTCTGCAGCAGAGTCAAAATCAATGAGATCAAGATCTTTTCCAAGCTGAAGATGATCCTTGATTGGAAAACTATACTCACGAGGACTACCAACCTACAAAGAAAGTAATGAATTAAAAAAAATCCATAGTTAATGCAACAGTTAAGGGAGCTATGACCAAACTAACAACCTCCTTTCTAATTGCCGATGAATCCTCTCCTCCAACAGGAACATCAGGGTGTGTCATATTTGGTATAGACTGTGCTACATGTTGAAGCTCATCTTTAAGCTTCACGAGGTCTTCTTCCAGAGTCACAAGACTTTCCTTAAGATTTTTACCTGAATGCGAAAACACTCTATTCATCCTTTAACAAAAAACAAAGACTGAAAGCAAAATGGATTCCTAGTTTACCTTCTTCTACGAGCCTCTCACGTTCTGATGGTTCCAGCTTCCCTTTCATCTTCTTGGCAACGTTGTTTCTTTCCTCACGAAGCCTCTCAACTTCCTGCTATCTGCAATCATTGATTAGCTGAACCGAAAGAACAAAAAATGCATGTTTATAAACCAATTTCACCAACACTCCATGAGAGTAACTATCCAGAAACTAACAAAACAACAAACTTTAACATGTTTCTTTGGAGTTCTTCCTTAAAGTAGCTGACTTTACATATTTTGAGTATTAAGAATCCCAAATTCGAATAGAGCTAATTGCTACCAGTGATAAAGAGTTCACACAAGTAGAGTAGAGTAGAAGATTAGATAACCTTCTGGAGATTGACCATGTTCTCGTAAAGCTCGAGCACTGCTTCCAAATTAGCATTGGAATTTCTGTTCTTGATATTGATTTCAACTGCTTCCTTATTATCTCTTATCCATTTGAAATCAATCGACGCCTTCCACTGAGGTCTCGCAGCTAAAAACTCGAAACGAATCAGCAATATTCATAAGAATGATGAATTGACGAGGGAAGAGAGTGAAACAGTGAATACCAGAGGAATCAGAGGTCTGCGTGGTCGGAATATCTTGTACGACGGCGGAAGCAGAGAAAGCTCTGAGCAGGAGAGGCTTACGCGGTTGAACATGGCGGGAAAACGAAGCTAGGGTTAGAGTATTGGAAAATGTCTTGAGGAAGAGGCGAGAAGAGAATGTAGAGAAGGTTACAGGAACCGCCGCGAGTCTCCATTTGTGTAAACTCATCGCCGGAGCTGACAAACAAGAGACGACGACTAAGTTTATAAAAGCGTTCCTAAATTTATCTTCTTTGCTATTGAAACGTTGTCGTTTTCATTTGTGAAGGGAAAATCCCGAAACAGTAGTAAGGAAGGAGAGAAATAAAATTTACCTCTCCCGACGGTGAAGGCACGGCGGCGAGATGACGTGCCAGGGAAGTCTTTGGTCTCCTTGTGACCTTTTGACTTGCCCACGTGTTAGTTTTGACTCGTGTTGACATTTCTTCTATGGCTCAAATGAAAACGGCAACGTTTAAGATGGGGTAAAGCTAACGTTTTACGTGGCCGTCGAAGAAGACCAACGGGTGTGTATGATAATTCCGTTTTTTATGTTGTTGAAAATTAGAAGGTAGAAAGTTTCTTGTGTTCACTTTGTTGTGTTGTGACATTATAAATATAATTCTCAGAAGCAGAAATCGAAACTTGAAATAAAACTATTTGATTTTGTTTGCTCCACGTTTGAGCTGAATAAGGAATGGCGATTTGGTCGATCGTTCGAAGAAAAATCGTTAATGGCGGTAACTCGTTTGCTTCTTCGGTGAGTTTCCAGAATATTCTCCAGTTTTAGGCTATTGGGAGTAAATTTGGTAAGCTGTGAAGTTTGTTGTTCAGATTCTAAAACAGTCGAGGAAGAGTGGGAGTACTACGGCATCTCATCATCGGTACTATGGAGCTTTTGCTAAAGAGGTAGAGTTTGGTCGTATGTACATACTTTTGAATGTTTTAATAGTTTCTCGATCGAGTTTGTATTGAAAAGAATTAGTCTTTTTGTCTTCTTAAAAGCTTTGAATCATTTTCTGCTATATTTCTTTTGTCCTGGAACTTACAAAGCAGCTTAAACATTGATTACAGACTTCACTTGTCCCAAGGGGATCACAAATGGCAAATTCCATTGGTCTTCGTTCTTATTTAGGTACTCCTCGGTCAATATCTGAGAAAGACAAACACTTTATTTGTTTTCATATCCCATTTTGTTTCCTCGATTTGTAGGTTCTCAACTGAGCTCTAAGGCTATGAGGTGAGTTAAGCTATCTTCGAAGCCATTTTAGAGTTTGAAAATGCTTAAAAGGAAGCCTTTTCGATAGCTTTAATTGTCTTCTGATATTTTGCTTTCATTGTCTTTAAGCAGGGTAACTGTGCCATGCATCCAAACATTCAACAATAGAATCAGGTTGTTTTCGTCGGATAACGGTATGATATACTCGTGATTTTAAATTCAATCCATATTAGTGTCAATGATGGAGTTTGATTATTGATGATGAGACTCATTTTGATGATGAAAGGTGGGTCTGTGGACGCTGTTGTTCCATTCATGGGAGAATCTATAACTGATGGCACTTTAGCTACTTTCTTAAAGAGTTAGTAGAATTTTATAAAGTTGCTTTTCTACGATTTTTCATTGCCTGGAGAAAACACCATTTATGTGAAACTTCTATTGACTGAGATCAGAACCGGGAGACCATGTGGAAGCAGATGAGCCCATTGCTCAGATAGAAACTGATAAGGTATTTACTGGTTCTTCTTTCTTTTCTTGATACCGTTCTTGATGCTTCATCAATTATACTTATATTTTGGTGTACTAAACAGGTTACGATCGATGTTGCTAGTCCTGTTTCCGGAACTATTGAGAAGGTAGAGTCTTAGATTGAAAGAATACTTGCCAATATGTTCTAGCTGCATTTAAATTCTCTTTATTCTGCAGTTTGTGGCAAAAGAAGGTGATACAGTGGAGCCTGGTTTCAAGATAGCAGTGATTTTCCAACCTAGTGGAGCTGCAACTCAGGTTAAAGAATCAGAGAAGAAGCCTGAGGAGACTAAACCAGAGAAAAAAGAAGAGAAACCCAAACCTGTAGCAGAAGCTCCTCCTTCACCAAAAGTGGAAACTTCACCTCCAAAAGAGAAGCCTAGAGCTCCTCCTCCTCCACTTGCTTCAGGACAGTCACCGAGAGAGCCCCAACTTCCTCCAAAAGACCGGGAAAGAAGGGTACATAATATAATTAAGAGTCTGTGTGCTTAATTTAGAAAACTCTGCTTCTTGAGATATGCTTAGTTTTTGAGTTTATACAAGCAGGTTCCAATGACAAGACTCAGGAAACGTGTAGCAACCCGATTGAAGGATTCTCAGAACACCTTTGCTCTACTGACTACGTTCAATGAAGTGGACATGTAAGTTTCTGATAGTCCATCATAGATTAGTGAATAGTCAAATCTAGTTGAGAAACTGACCTTACCTTTCATCTCATGAGTAATCTTGTTCTCCCTACCATGTTTCTGACTTTTACCTCTATGTTTTTTAACTTCTCGAAATCAGGACTAATCTGATGAAACTACGTTCTGAGTACAAAGACGCGTTTCTTGAAAAGCATGGTGTCAAACTAGGATTGATGTCAGGTTTTGTAAAGGTATAAACTTTACTACGCCCTATCATCTAAACATTGTGTCTCTATCTTCCAGAGAATGGAAGCTCATGTTTTTTTTTTGTTCCAGGGCGCCATCAGCGCACTCCAAAATCAACCAGTAGTGAATGCTGTTATCGATGGAGAAGACATTATCTACAGAGATTACGTCGACATCAGCATTGCTGTTGGTACACCAAAGGTACCATTTTCATCTCATCTGTATAACTTTCTGCTGCATCTGAAGTTTAAAACTTATTCCAAGGTGTTCATATATCTGTATAGGGACTTGTTGTTCCAGTACTTCGAAATGTAGAGAAGATGAACTTTGCTGAGATTGAGAAAGAGATCAATAAGCTTGCCAAGAAAGCAACAGCTGGAACAATCTCGATCGATGAAATGGCTGGAGGCACATTCACTATCTCTAATGGTGGTGTTTATGGAAGCCTTATAAGTACTCCAATTATTAACCCTCCTCAGGTTCGAAGTTTCTCTCACATTTTTCTCAATCATCAGCAACATTTTCTAGTGGTCCTCCATAAGTTTTTTACCAGTTGCCATTTACTGTTTACAGTCCGCTATTCTTGGTATGCACTCGATAGTGAACCGTCCAATGGTTGTGGGAGGAGAAATTATGTCAAGGCCAATGATGTACATCGCTCTGACTTATGACCACCGTCTGATAGACGGAAGAGAGGCTGTTCTTTTCCTCCGTCGCATTAAAGACGTCGTTGAAGATCCGCGAAGGCTGCTTCTCGATATCTAGACCTTAAAATTTTCTATTCCCCAAGACACAAATAAACGGTTTTTGATGGATCGTTTGTTAAACCCGGAAACGAGTTTCTTTCTTTTCATGATCAGGGTTCCTTCCATGATCGGCCAAGAACTTGTAGATGTTCATATGTATGTAAACACATTAATAGTTTGCTCTTAGATGTGTGTTAAATTTATTTCAATAACAATGAAGCAATGCCCTCTTGGCAAAAGATAGTACATTTTCAGGCCAAATCAGAATAAAAGAAAAACAGAAGTCATTTCACAAAAGCAAAAGACAAGTCATGGACGAAGAAGACACACATATTATGATGGCTTGTAGTATTTGGTAGCTACGAATGGCATCTTTGTGATGCTGCCTTCATATGGTTTCCCACGGACCAAGATCTTGACTTTAGTCCCAGTCTTGTGCTGACCTGACTTCACATACCCCATGGCTATGTTCTTCTTCAGGTTTGGGCTAAACCCGCCACTTGTAATCTCTCCAATCTTGTTCCCACTCTCATCATGGACCTCACTATGTGACCTTGCGGGTGGTCCTGATGAGAAAAAGCCGACCCTTCTGATTGTAGGTCCGTCTTTGAGCTGTTGGAGGATCACATCCACGCCAAGAAACCCACCTTCAGCTCTTCTACGCTTCCCAATGGCCCATGTGAGCCCAGCTTCAACAGGACTAATGTGTTGCTCCATGTCGTTTCCATATAGACATAGCCCTGCTTCTAGCCTGAGACTGTCTCTTGCACCTAGACCTGTAAGCCTTACCTTACCCTCGGATTTCTCCAAGATTGCTTTTGCCAAATCTACTGCATTCTCGGATGGAACAGAGATCTCAAACCCATCTTCCCCGGTATACCTGAAAACCAAAAACAGACGCATTCATTACCTGTCTTTTTTGCTCTTGAGCTAATGCCTACTTGAACCAAGAAACAAGAAGATAATATAGCTTCTAACTCGAAGCAGAACATGAGATTTTACCCAGTCCTGGTAAGGAAACATGTGGAACCATTAATGTCGAGAATCTGGAATTGCCCAAAGTAAAGCTTGCTCAAGTCTTCTTTAGTCAGGTGTTGAAGCACTGGAGCAGCCAAAGGACCCTACATCGCAAGTTTCAAGATCGCAATGTACTATAACTACAAGTATAGAGCAAAAACAGAACAACAAAAGGAACAATCTGTTGGCTCAAAATTAATAGCCAAACCTGAAGGGCAAGTAGAGATCTCTCGTCATGGATATGCCACGAGACATCACCTCCTTTGGATTTGAAAGCCTTCATATGTTCTTCAATGTGAGCCAAATCCTTATCCCTACAACCAGCATTCACCACCAAATAGATATGTTCATCTGTCACTTTGGTAATCACCGAGTCATCAATCGCACCTCCTTTCTCGTTTGTGAACACGGTTAAGCTCCCAGTTCCAGGAGCCAAACCAGCCACATCAGCAACCACAAGTGTCTCTAGGAAAGGAACACAATCTTTGCCCTTAAGGCTCAAACCACACATATGTGCAACATCAAACAAACTCCCATTTTGCCTGCAGTTAACCGTTGAGTCCATGATCGAATCTTTGTACTGAATTGGCATACTCCAACCAGCAAAAGGAACCATCTTTCCGCCATGGGCAACATGGAAGTCATAAAGAGCTGTTTTTTTCAGGTCAGCTTCAGAGGCAAAGTAGCGGCGTGACACAACCTTCTTGTCAGATTGAGCAAGACGACGGGTTATAGACTGCCCTAGCTGCCATAGACTTCCACCTCTCATCTTCTCCTCGAGCTATATAACAACTTGATCCAAGAATAGTCAAAATCAAAAACCATAGATGCATTTTTAGATTTTGAAGCATTCTTCATCCAAAGTAATAGACATTGATAAAGGGCTCGAATCGAGTCCAAAAACAATAAGCCCTTGAGCTATGATTATGAATGATGAAATGAGATTCATATAAAAGCAATACAAAAAACAGAGCATTTCTAAATCAATAAATCTTCAACTATTAGATTCAAATTCAATATATAACATCTGAAACAATCTGGAAACTCAATAATCGCAATGAGATCGAACTCTTATTTTCACAGAGAAGAAGAAGAATGAATCATAAACAAATGTTTTCTGCAGTCGAACTAATCCGATTCTGTGAATAAAACATAACATAGAAGAGAAAAACTGAAATGGATTGCGTAGAAATCTTACAAAGATTGAGTCTTTGCCACTGGAGGTTCTTCCAGATTCCTGATACTACTTTGTGTAGTGTTATTGCAATCAACTGATGATTTCGCAAATAAATAAAAAATATGGGTGTCAATGGCAAAAGGGACTTTCTATATATATTTTCAAGGGATTAAAAAGATTTAAAGAAATAAATGTAGAGATTTGGGAATTAAAAATGCCAAGGAAAAAAATGGGGTTGGTGGTGGAGGAGGAATCATCAGCCAAACGAAGAAAAAGCCAAAGCAACCGCATCCCCATTGAGTGGTAAGTATTATTCTCTCTTTATCTTCTTCTTTTCTTAATTTGTAAAATCAAAATAGACAAATGTATATACATATTTTATAAGTATTGCAAATCACAAGAAGAAGAAAAAGGAATATGTATTTCTTACTATTTTCTGATAAAACTTTGTTGAAACTTTTGGAGTTGTAGACATTCTTTATGTTAGCATCTCTTTTATTTATCCATTAATATTCTAAAAAGAAATCAGAATCTTGACTTAATATGAATTTGAGTCATGGTACCACCCAATATTTGGATATATAAATAAGGCAGTTTTGTATGGATTCAAAATAACACTTATTTTGTCATGGTTTGATTAACGTTGCACCCATACTTTAACTGATTTCAAAATCAACTACTATGGAAAAATGATACAATCAAGCTGTTTTTATAGTTGTTGTTTGCTTATGTGACTTAGTGTATTTTGCGTTCCATGCAATCATTATTCATGATGATCGTCATTTCGAACACGCAGTAATAGCCAACTCACATTTTATTTGTTTCTACATTCAGATCCGATATAATATTGAATCTCAAATAATATATAAAGGATTTGGTTCTTGCATCTCTTATTTGGCCAATTGTCTAACTCTATCACTATGTCAAATAAAATGTTTCAGTTGTTGTAGTTACTAGTTATATAGTGTGAGCATATTTTATTTCTGATGAAATTGTGGGATTGTTATTTGAACCAGCGTTACACAAATACGATTACGAGTATTACCTCTAGTTAGGTAACCTCTTTAGTAGCTACGACCTTTTTGATAAAATATTGGAGTTTAAATCAAAGCTGAAAACTGGATTCAAGACCTCTAAATTTATTAAGAAAATAAAATACGTTGAATGAGCTCACACGCATAGAAACACTTGAAAATACATTCAAGGAAGACCACCAACTCCACCAAGTCCGTCGCCACCGGCTCCTCCGCCGAAGCCGCCTCCACCTAGAAGCCCACCACCGCCACCGCCAAGTCCACCACCACCACCACTGCCTCCACCTAACCCTAGTCCCCCTCCAGCGCCGATCCCAGCCCCAATCCCAAGCCCTACAAGACCAACTCCTGTGCCAAGTCCAAGCCCTAGGCCACCACCGCTGCCGCTGCCACCAAGGAACGATTTTTCATCCTTGAATTGGGTGTCTCCGGAGATAAGTTTCCTAGCACCGACATTGGCACAAACAAGTGCAATGAGAAGAAGCACAAGCAGGTTAGTGAAAGTGCCTCTCATGTTTTGCTTTGTTTGTACGTACAGATTCTTTTTGTTTTATGGTGACTTGTGTTACGAGACTATAAATAGGCTATAGTATATACACACATATAATGTTGGTGTGCAATAAATGCAACTAAATTTGGGTTTAGACCGGACCTTATGAGCACAATGTAGCTTATATAAATTAGTCTAATGAACATGTTAAACTAAACGAAATGTACTTTGAATCTATACAAAGAGGTTAGAGATATCAGCTATCAACTCTCTAGTTAGATCTCTTTGTAATGTGTGGAAATTTATATAATGTTGAGCGATTTAGATATGAGAGTTTTAATTGTAACTACAAATTTTATAAGATTTGAGTTAATCTTATCAAATTTTAAATTCAATTGATCACTATAAAAGAATCACGTGCTATATATTCAAAACATTGGTAATTAATCAATTTAAGCCTCTCATATATTAGAGTCGGTCACTTTTGACTATCGATGTGATTCCTAATACAGTAAAACCTCTATAAATTAATAATGTTGGGACTGGAAAATTTTATTAATTTATAGAGGTTATTAATTAATCGATTAATTTATAGAGAATTTTTTCAAATTAAAAAAAAATATTATATAAAGTAAAAAAATGAAGACAATACTTAGATGTGTTTTAATGCATTTACACATTAGAAAATAATTATTGCATATATATATATATCTAAAAATTTTTGATGCAATTTGAGAAGATAATATTATATATTTTTGATATTTTAAGCAAAATAGAGATAAAATCCAACAAAATTACAAATTTATGAATAAATAAACAACATTAAAATCATATTTCACTAAAATATTTTATATATAAAAAATAAATTTATATGATTATTAATTTATGTTATTAATGGGACCATATATTTGCATAGAGATTTCAAAAAAATTATTATCTTATTATCTTATCGAAATATGTTAATTATTACACCGGCCCAATTTGAAATCGAGATAATTTATTAATTTAGAGAAATTATTAATTAATCAAATATTAATTTATAGAGTTTTTACTGTAATCTTAAAATATGGATGTGATCATCGATTCTCATCCTTCATACATTCTTAAACATGTGATTCCAGTCCAGTGGCTTCATCAACCGGAAATCTATTTTTTGCAAGATGCACACATTTAAGTTACAATGTATATTTACGTGGTAGTAACATGTTACCAGATTAAATTCAATTTCCACGCATAAAACATAAAATATAATTCTTCCCAACAGTTAGTGAGAGTAGAGATGCCGTGATGGTTAGGTAAATACAGTACCGGTCCAACGATTTTTAATGCTTTAAGCGAAAATAAAAAATTATTTTTATACAAAATTATAAATAATAGTAATACAAAGAAAATGATAATATTACTTAATAAAATTCTTTCTAATTTCATAAATAATCTAATAAAAAAGAAAAAAAAATTAAAAATTCATTAATAAGACATCTAATTTAATAAAGCATCCAATTTAATGTTTTGTTAAATTAAAACCCACAATTATAATTAAAGGCCCAACAAAATTAATCTTACAAAAAAAATTATAGGCCTTAAAATTTTTTGCTTAAATAATGCTTTAAAAGTTTTGATGTCCTAGACCATTACCTCAGTTGTCTTGGGCTCTGGGCCGGGTCTGGGTAAATAAGAACATAAAAAAACCAACAACCCAACCGTTTAAATTAATTGGGAGGCCAAAAGAAAGACACTAACACTACTTTTCGTCCCAAACCCAAACCACATGATCCTTGAGAGTTGAGACCTAATTACGAAGATTGGAGCCATTCTAACCTAACCAAACCGGTTTATGTTAAATGAGAGAAAATCTTTTTAGGGTTTGAACTCTGAGAACCGGTAACGTAGTGGTAGTTGGTAGGGCTCTACATGGAATGTATAATTCTATAAATGCGTAAATGGCTTTCGAATGACAGTTGTGGTAAGGTAGGTGGATCCATTAATGTAGCCAACTAATTTGATCTTCCTTTTTAGCGGTAGTGGCTGAGTTTTCATGTGACTACATAAGTACATATATTGAAGATGATTGAGTAGTTTAGTTAGATAGAATACTAAAGATGTATATTGTATCCATACTCTGATCTACTCCACCCTAGAATAAGTAATGGTGATGCAAACCGGTTGACGACAGAAACAAAAAAAATCGAGAAAACCGGAAAATTTTAAATTCTACTAAACCGTCCATAACCGAAAAACACCAAAACCAGATCGTGGAAATATTTTATTTTATGTCCCATAGAGTTTCCTAGTTTAGCTCAAAGACAAAAGGAACGAGTACATAGCACGACACACACTGAACCACATCTTATTTTAGATCAAACACTAGTCAAGTCTTCCTTTATTTCATGATCACATTATTGTCACTATGGTTTCGTGATCTCGACCATCATCGCTCTCCAGTCCTCATTCCAGTTCCTTGAGAAAATCTTTGTTGTCTACCAGAACCTGCCATTTTAACAACCAACCCTTTTAAACTAAACCCAACATTAAATCTAAATATCAAAGTTCCAACTCTAGCAATGGACTCTTCCATACCAAAACTCGAACAATTTAACGATTACTAACCGTTTTCCAACCATCTGGATCGAGGAATGAGACAATCTTGGTGCCGAGTCCAGGAAGAGGTCCGGCTTCTCTAGTGATCTTTCCTCCTAGCTCTTGGTTCACTATCTTCACAACTTCACCGCTTTTGTACACATCATCCGTGCCTATTGCAATCTGGTTATTACATTTAAGTAACCATTTAATTATCAAAGGAATGAACACAAACTGGTTAAAAGACAACAGAAACAGTAGAAACATAGACATGTCTAAGCCCAGACCTGTGCATATGCATTGCCCTTTGTGTACTCAGTCACGCCGTAGTTATAGGTCAGCTCCAAAACGATCGACTCGTATTCTTCAGCATATCCCATCATGCCTATGGTGTACTGTTTCATCCAACAAATTAACAAAAACTCGGTAAGTCACAATGCAACTCAAAAGGGTATATATTATTTGTCTAAATTGCATCACTGATTAGTTCACCTTGTATTCAGGCCTCTCAATCTTTCTCAAGAGTCTCATTCCGAGGGCCTGCAGGGAATAAAAGTGAAGTAAACACTACTAGTGAATATTAGGCATTATACAAAACCTTTTTACCACATTACCTTTTCATAGAATTTGATAGCGCGGTCAAGATCACCAACACGAAGCATGACTTGACAGAGTGGTTCAGGAGTTGGGCCTCTCTGGATGATCTCAAAAGCGTAGCCATCAGGGTCCTTGACAAACGCAATGACACTGCCTCCACCTTTGACTGGACCAGGTTCCCTAGTGACATTTCCACCCTTGGCACGGACGGTCTCAACCAGTTTGGAAACCTGAAAAAGGGCCATTGATCTCTTCATTCAGGGCCTCACATTCATATGTCGATTCTTTGTTATCTAAGCTCAAAATAGGACGACTTACATCTTGAGTTGAAATGGCAAAATGCCCAAATCCAGTTCCAATGTCATATGAGGTAACACCATAATCTGCAAAAAACAAAAATGTTTTTGACCCATAAAACATTAGAACAAAGTAAATTTTCACGAGTGAAAAGCACATGTTGATATTAGAAAGATGTAAAAATATGAATCAAATGAATGAAAGGGGCCATACTATATGTCAGCTCGACAACGAAGTTGGAAGTTTCAGGTCCAAAACCCAGAAAAGCATTGGAATACTTCTCCTCCGGGATATCTCTTTTCCTCAAGAGCTTCATACCAAAGCACTCAGTGTAAAACCTGGTGAGAAATGAAGAAAACCTCAAATGTAAATAACTCTAGTTACAGCAAAATGAAGATTAATGGTATCACTGGAAAGAGATAAAAAGAAGAGACATACTCAATGGTGCGATCAAGATTACCAACGCGGTAAACAACATGGAGAAAACGACGCTTATCCTTGCTTGGCCATTCCAACAACTCAGCATTTGGAGCAACAGCAGAAGCCTCAGCCATTTTTCTAAAAACAACAAAAAAAAAAAACTTGATTCAGCAGAAAGAAAATCTAACTTTACAAATCGACATTAAACAGTGACACGGCCTCAACATGGAGGATAAGGAATCTCAATCATTTCTCCTAAACATGCTCTCTCCTGGAAATTCAATGAACACAGTCTACTCTAATGTAAAACATCACTAATCTCAACTCCATCTTCATTTTCAAGCCAAAAGTCTCTAATTTCGATCAGAATCTCGCTAATCGCAATTAAATTTCTCAATGATCATCGTAACAGAAAGATCAATCATTAGATTCCATGAATCCCATTTGATTATCGAGTAAGGATCCATAAATCCTTAGCTTTAATAATCAGATCCAGATTGCTAGAACGAAATTCCACAATTGATCGAAGTGATGTTAAAATCACAACACGATTCGAGGATATAAGCAACGAAATGCTAAAACAAAGATCATCTGCGACAATAAACTCACCTGGAAGAAGATGTACGGAACGAAAAGCTAAACCACTCTCGTCTTGATAATAATAATTCAGTAAAGGCAAAGATTGTTGTCACTTAAATAGAGTTTGAAGGTGATGACTCAACCAAAAAAAAAAAAGAGTTTGTATGTTGCCGACAACTTCTCTGCTACTGCCTGTGATATAGTGAGACCATCACAGACGCATTGCAACCGATGGATGAGTGTACTATTTGCTGTGGATCGATGGTGAGCGACCTCTACGTTCAAATCTAACAGCCACGTCATGGTACGACACGTGGCCGCCTAACAAAAGTATTTAAAACGTGCTTGTCAAATCTGTGTATACATAATGGATATGTATGTTACGTGCTTATAAATTCTGTGCATATTTCATATAAACCATGTTTAATCTATCATAATAAATAAATTAAGATCGGTAGTAAACGTTACAATATCTTCAAAATATTAGGAATTTACATTTGTGTTGGTGAATCGCTTTCATGTGAATTGGTCAATGATGAATCAATGGTTCAATCGAAACAAAAACTTCAGTTGTCATATGAATCTGAAATTTTATGTCACACTTTTTAAATGTTGATTTGATCGAGTATGCCCCACTCAACTGAGTGACCCATTTGGGTTTTAAGTTTAGACATGAAATTATTAGTGAGCGAACGAAGCCCATATGTCTATGAAATGGGTCTCGGCCCATTTTGTTATTTCCTTGTTTAATTTGTTTAGTATTTTGCAAACCAGGCTTGCATTTGCAAAGTGTAGACATCTAATACAAAAGTTATGTTTTTATATAAATATAAACTGAAATTTGATCGATTTCTTATCAGGATAGGCTTCAAATATATGTTTAGTTTTGAAATACAATCATTGTTCATTGTTCTTTTTGGCACTTTGATAAAAAGAGGGCTTTTTATGCATCAAAAGTAAAATGAAAAATTGTCTCCAAATTGAATTTTGAAGCCATGCGTAGTATATCTTTAACTAAGATAGTTGTCTTTTTCTCTTGCTGAAAGGTCATCATTTAAGTCGCAAGTATTTTTGAGTCCGATAAATGACACAAAATAGTTAGAACGAGTAAGAGATATTTAGTTAAAACTATAGCAAAAAAGATAAATGTTCATATCGTTTTCGGCACCATTAGATTTTTTCGGTTTTTCTCTAACCGTTGCGAATAACGGATTATAAAAATCAAATAGAGCCTTTTTGTTTTTCTTTAAAAATAAATATATAATTGTAGATTTAATAATTGCTTGAAACAGACAACAAAGTGTCACGGTTCTTTGTTTTTGTTTTTTGTTTTTTAATCTGTTTTTGTTTTAAAGTTTTCAGAACCTGTCTATACATATATATTTAACCTGTCTATAATATATTCTTCTTTAAATTCTATATCTTTATAATCTCTCGTTAAAACTTAAAATCTACATATTAGGTCTAAATTACGTATATCAGAGAAAAAAAATTTCTTGAATCATGAAATCTCACTGAAAACCCTGTTACTATTTTTAAGAGTGCTTTAAGTTGAGTTTGAGTTTGAGTTTGGTTTAGTTTACTCAGTGTGATTTCATGATTCAAGGATATATGTTTTCTGATTCAAGGAGTAGATTTTAAAAACGAATATCAAGAGAATCTGAAATTTTGTCTATTTTTTTTAATCTATTATATTAAGAGCTGCATATGGATCTCTATGTTGTACGAACGAATAAGTTTTGTCGGGTAACTGTTTTTTCCATTCTCTTTTATTATTTTCATTTTCATATTAATTTTAAATATATTTCCACATTCAATATTTTCTTGTAGACAAATAATTTTATATTCCCATGACTTATTTATAAATAAATCAAAAAGTAAGTTAATAACAGTATTACTTGCTTGGTCTTCTTAAAAACATTTATTCAGTTATTTTATTGGTTGAGATGGGAAAATGTGTTATCAACAAATAAATAAAATGGGCCACTTCTAGTAAATGTAGTCTTCTAGCTATCAACAAAAAGTATGGGCTGTATTCTCGCTTTTTCTCAACTTTTATTTCAATGTTTTTAATGAATATTTCGATAACCGAATAATAAATAGGGAAAACTCCTACATATAATAATAATATAGTAGAATTCCACTAAAGGGCATTGCTGTCTTCTTACTTCTTTCATTTGTCCATTTTTATGAATTTATCACACGTGGTCAACACCAACATTCCATTTTCAACCAATATTAAAACCAATAACAATCAAGAATACAAAATAATTTGTTATTTTTAAAATATAGAGGTGCTGTAATTGAATATTTTTATGTACAAACAATTCAATTTTTTATTTAAGTTGGTGTGAGAAATAAAAAATCCAAATGGTAGTTTAATAAGTATTCAAGGGCACTATAGTAGTTTACAAATCGGTCTGAGAACAACCAGCTGTGTGGGGAGGAGCGAGCATAGTAGTCGATTCACGTGGAAGCGCAGAGACATAAATCTTTAGTCTAAAACCTCTTAAAATGTCTAATCTCTCTTCTTCTTCTTCTCCTCCGTTTCTCTCTAGGTTATCTCAACATTACAACAAGAAACTTATCGGAGGAGAAGGAAGATAATGCAAGGATCTCTAGCTGAGTCTGAATCGGAAGGGGAAGAGTTGCATAACAAGTTCCAGCTTAAGCTCCTCTTCAATGGCTGTCACTAGCATGGTTTCCACCGTTCCTTTTCTCTTCTTCTTCTTCTTCACTCTTCTTTTAATTTCTGGTAAGTTTACGAAAAAAAACCCATACTTTTAAGTTTAAGTTCAAATCGAAACAATTATACTATTGATGATTTTTATATATTTTTAATTATAAATCAGAAATGGTTTGTTCTTCTGAGCTAACACTTGGCTCAAATTGATTCTTTTGTTTCGAATTCAAATCTAGACAATGCCCTTTTAACTGATTTCTTAGTTTTTTAGTTAAAAAAATCATTGCCAAGTCTCAATTTTTAACAAGCTTCTTGCTTTCTATGTGCAGCTAAATCGTCGTCATTATCACCATACATTAAGATTCAGGAACAAGACAAAGATCCATTTGTTGGTTTCAACATCGGCACCGATGTCACCAATCTGCTCTCACCGACAGAACTGGTCAAATTCTTGCAAACTCAGAAAGTAAATCACGTCCGTTTATACGATGCTGATCCAGATTTGCTTAAAGCATTGGCTAAAACCAAGATACGGGTCATAATCAGTGTACCAAACAATCAGCTTCTCGCAATTGGATCCTCCAACAGTACAGCTGCGTCGTGGATTGGTCGAAATGTGGTTGCTTATTACCCTGAAACCTTAATCACAGCCATTTCTGTTGGAGATGAAGTTTTAACAACTGTGCCTTCTTCATCTCCTTTGTTGTTACCTGCAATTGAGTCTCTATACAATGCTCTTGTTGCTTCCAATCTCCACACTCAAATCAAGGTTTCTACACCTCACGCAGCTTCAATTATGCTCGATACGTTCCCGCCTTCTCAAGCTTACTTTAACCAGACTTGGCATTCGCTTATGGTTCCTTTGCTTCAGTTCTTGTCGAAAACGAGTTCTCCTTTAATGATGAATCTATATCCTTACTATGTTTATATGCAGAACAAAGGTGTGGTTCCTCTTGATAACTGTTTGTTCAAGCCATTGACACCGTCTAAAGAAATGGTTGATCCTAATACTTTGTTGCATTACACGAATGTGCTTGATGCTATGGTCGATGCTGCTTATGTATCGATGAAAAACCTGAATGTGACTGATGTGGTTGTGCTTGTCACTGAGAGCGGGTGGCCTTCCAAAGGTGATTCAAAAGAGCCGTATGCTACTATCGACAATGCTGATACGTATAACTCCAATTTGATCAAGCATATATTCGATAGAACTGGTACTCCTTTGCACCCTGAGATGACTTCAAGTGTCTACATTTATGAGCTGTTTAACGAGGATTTGAGGGCTCCTCCGGTTAGTGAAGCTAGCTGGGGGTTATTCCACGGGAATGCTACACCGGTTTATTTGCTTCATGTATCTGGAAGTGGAACATTCTTAGCAAATGATACAACAAACCAGACGTATTGCATTGCTATGGAGGGTGTGGACTCGAAGACACTTCAGGCAGCATTGGATTGGGCTTGTGGACCCGGGAGAGCTAATTGTAGTGAGATTCAACCTGGGGAGAGTTGTTATCAGCCGAATAATGTGAAGGGACATGCTTCATTTGCTTTTAATAGTTATTACCAGAAGGAAGGTAGAGCTTCTGGTTCATGTGACTTCAAAGGCGTGGCAATGATCACTACTACAGACCCAAGTAAGCTCTTCTTCCTCTACTCTTTTCTTTTTCATGTTTCTTTCTATTGTTAGAGGGACTGTGATTGGTTCTGCTCCTCGAAAATCTCTAGTATAAGACTTGTGATGGTCATGAAAGCACCATCTGAATTTGTTAGTGTATTGTATCAAAACAGAGACTTGGTAATGAATCATATGCTAAAACTTGCGTGAGTTTAAAACATTTCCTTTCCCGGTTCCTTTCCTATTCGATGTAAGCATATAATGTGTCCTAGACCAGTAATCAACAAATCTTTGTAGCTGTAGCCATATATTGAAACTAGTTTCTCAAAGGAAGGTTCTCTTGTCATGAATCTTGAAATATGGTTGTTAATGCACTAGGATATCGAATCTTGAGTCACCTTCAGTAAAAGCGTGTTTGTTTTTGGGAATCCAAGATATCTACTGCGATCGTAAATGGTCTTAATACTGTCTTTGCCTTGCTTGGACCTTCTCATTCATATTCAACTCTTTTCTTCTTCATGTTATTACTTTGGGTTACATGCATGCTATAACAAGAAAAGATTTATCAAGATCATATACTTGTTGTGTAAATAGTCCCAAGTTATTCAAAGCTTCAAACTTTGGAACTAGATACATAGTTTCTCCCTTTTTCTTATTTTTCCTTCTAAAATTTTCTAAATCGGCATGTTGTGTATGTTTCAGGTCATGGAAGCTGCATTTTCCCAGGAAGGTATTGCAAAATTTTGCCTCTTTAACTCTCTTATGGAAACTCATAATCTATCTAGACGTGATAAAGTTTTCATTTTATGCAGCAAGAAGGTTGGAAATAGGACACAGACTGTGGTGAATTCTACTCAAGTCGCTGCGGGTGAAGCCTCCTCAAGAAGCCTTTCAAGAGGCTTCTGTGTCAGTATTATGATTCTTGTCACTTCCTCTATTTTGTTACCCTTTTGGTGATTTTTCACTTTTTGTTTCCACGGTTTCATGTCCATTTTAATCCCCATACCACTGGGTCATAGCGGCAACACCACTGGCCTATGAAGGTGTCGGCTAGTTACAATTTTAGGTCATAAACATTTTATCTTTATTGTAATTTTGTAATTTGTTGTTTTATGTGCAGACCATTTTAGTATCTTGTATTCTTGTTGTGGCAATATCTCGTATAAAATCTGTCTTCCTGTTAGTTGTTTGTAAGCGGTAGATTCCCCAACATCTGATTCTGTCTGGTTAAGGGAACGGTTTAGTGTACCATAATTTCGGTTTGATTACGGTTAACCTTTCAAATTTGAAAACCATTTTTGCTTTATCCGAGACGATAATTCGACGTCGTATTAAGCGTAGCCGTTAGATGGAAACCTAGTGTGTACATAAGTCAAAATTGATAAAGAAAATTAGGGCAAATGTTAACAACCCGATTTCTCAGAATTCTCACAACTCTGGCAATGTCGTCATCGTCTCCGTCATCATCTTGGTCCTGCAACAAATGTACTTTCCTCAATTCTCCATCTCAGAAATTCCAGTGTATGATCTGCTTGGCTCCCGTATCTACCCCTTCTTCTTCTTCTCCTCCTCTCTCCGTTTCCTCGAACGATGAACCAAAATGGGCGTGCAAGGCTTGTACTTTTTTGAACACGTACAAGAAATCAGTCTGTGACGTCTGCGGAACACGATCGCCTACGTCTTCTCTCCTGGGGTTAGACGATTTGACCGATTCTGGTCTCGAGAGTAGTAACAACCCTGGTTGCTCCGTCGGCTCTGTTTTCTTTCCTCTGCGGCGGTGTAGCAAGCGCAAGGCCATGGATGATGACGTCGTCGAGGTTGATGGTAGTTCTGTTGTTTGCTCTGAATCTCTGGATTTCATGAAGAAGCACAAAGAGATTGAGACGAAAGGTCGGTTCTTTTCTATTCCATAGGGTCTTAGGTGTTTTGGATTCTCGGATTACTTGATCTAGGTCGTGGCTTATACCTTACATATCAGTTTAATAGACGAGTCTTCTACTCTCTGATGTGTGTTTTATCAAAACTTGGCTTGATTTTGGTTTTTGATTGCTACTAAATTTTGTGAGGTTCCTACTCGTTGATGGTTGCTTTTATTGTTCCTCGATGCAGAGATCTTTACTTTATGTGTTACTTCTGTTTTTGTAGGGATAGCTTCTGATTCAGGAACACTTCTCTCTTGCTTGAAGATCTTGAGCTACAATGTTTGGTTCCGTGAAGATCTTGAGTTGAATCTAAGGATGAGAGCTATTGGGAACCTTATTCAGCTTCATTCTCCTCACCTCATATGTTTTCAGGTCATTTTTTACATTTACCATTAGAGTTATTTCTACATGCAAAATTTAGAAGTAACTCAGCTTTCTGAAAAATGGTTTCTGTGAGGGCTTGTAGGAAGTCACACCTGAGATATATGATATTTTCCGCAAGTCGAACTGGTGGAAAGCGTATTCTTGTTCTGTCTCAGTTGATGTGGCACATTCAAGAGCTTACTTCTGCATACTGGTAAAGATTATGCACGCTTGTCTTCAGTTCTTAGCATCTAAAATTTGGCGAATTCCTGTATGATGTAACTAACCCTTATGGGTAATTTGCAGTTGAGCAAAGTGGGGGTGAAATATTTCAGCTGCAAAAGCTTTGGGAACTCGATAATGGGAAGAGAACTATCTATCGCAGAGGTTGAAGTTCCAAAGAGAAAGCCACTTGTTTTTGCAACTAGCCATCTCGAGAGTCCCTGTCCAGGTCCTCCAAAATGGGACCAAATGTTCAGTAAGGAACGCGTTAAACAAGCCAACGAGGCAATTGAGACTCTCAGAGCTAATACCAACGTGATATTCGGGGGAGACATGAACTGGGACGACAAGCTAGATGGGAAGTTTCCTTTGCCAGACAAATGGGTCGATGTTTGGGAGGTTTTGAAACCAGGGGATTCCGGTTTTACATACGACACAAAAGCAAACCCAATGTTGTCTGGCAACCGAGCATTGCAGAAACGGTTAGACCGGATTTTTTGTCGTCTGGATGATTACAAGCTTGGTGGAATCGAGATGGTTGGGAAAGAGGCGATCCCTGGTTTATCATATGTGAAAGAGAAGAAAGTGAGGGGTGAGATCAAGAAGTTAGAGCTTCCGGTGTTGCCTAGCGATCATTTCGGTCTGCTTTTAACCATTTCGCCAAAATGAGGTCAAACTAGTCGTCGGAGCTCGAAGTTCCGTTTCCCCAGTGGAACTTTTGTGACTAGGATAAAAACTATATGGAACCACCAAAATTTGTGTGTCGGGTTTCTCCGTAGTTCAAACTGATAAAACGATATTTTGGTTTTAGGATTTTGTTTTGGTTAGGGGAAGTCCTTATTTCCTGATTCGAACTGAAAGGTCAGTCTTATGTTTTATGTTCAACAAAGCCCCATCTTTTGTAATGAAGATTATGAATCTAATCAGACACTAGCACGATCATTAAGAACCAGAGATAATTGGTATCAGACGGTTTGATCTCAGATAGTTACCAAGTTATTAACTGATATTAACTGAGAAAATCTGTTAAATGTACAAAACATCTCTTAACAAAAGCTAGATCAACTGTTTCTGTCTCAGCAATGAAGAGTTTGAAGCTAAACTTCTAAGATAAGAAAATGGTGAAAGAAGAGTCCTGAGGTATACCAAAGCCATAACCCTTTTTCTTCTGATTGGGTATATTCACATGGTTCTGCAAGGTATGGTAACACGGAATCAAAAGGAATTTTCTCTCAATTATCTGACTAGATCCATTGGATAACACCCGAGGATACGGATGAAACTTGCGAATTCCTGCAAAACCAAAGGGCAGGATCTTTAGGATCGGTTAAGTTTAAAACATGCTATAAAAGCTCTGGGGTTTGCAAGAACTGGGACCTGTAGATGGCCAAGGGCGTGCTGAGCACGTATTTCAGCCATGGAAGCTTCAAAATCAATGTAGAATAAGTAATCAAAGTACCTGCCATCATCACAAAAGAATCCCTCAACTACTTCTAAAAAAGATGTATTCACTATTCATGCAGTGTTGAAAACTACTTACTTGGCGCTTCCATGGTTAGAACCATCAACTACTCTTAGTGGTCTTCGTCTCTGCGGACGACTTTCTATCTGAAAAAGAGAAAAGGTTACGTCATATATTCATATCATCGTATTTTCCGAATGAAGTACTGATAATAGTATGAAACTTATCCTCGGAACTTACCTTGGATAAGTTAATGCTTCTTAAAGCAAAAACAGCCAAGGCCTTGAACAGCACACCAGGACCTTCTTCTAGGGAGAACACGATACTTGTCTGAGGGAAACAGAAGCATTACTATTAGGAATTAAAAGTTTCAGCCAATTTAGTTAGAATATTAAGATATGATTTCAGTTACCTTATATGATCGATCTGTTCTTGGAATCATAGGTTCTCTCGCAAGTATCAGAAAGCGGGTCACATTGTTAGCATCATCCTAAAACCGTTAAAAGAACAAAATATCAATGTAAAGATTGTGGATAACTGTTAGGTTTAGTCACATTCCTTCTATGTCATAAATCATTCTACTTTCCTACCCAATGATGAACATTTCTATATGTTGATATATTTCCGTAGGAAATAATTTATCAGTAAAGTAGAGGATGGAGCGTAATTACTTGTATGTTCTCAGCAAGAATGTCAAGACCATATATATTTGCAGCCCGTACACTCGCAATTGCTCCTACGTCCCTCTTACCGCTTGAAGAAACAGTCTGAAGAAACATTTAATGCTCAAGTATTTCACCAGGGAAAAAAACTATAAAGTAAAATCTTTTATGTGAACTGAACAAAATAAACTCGTTATCTAGAGCTATCACCTGAGCAGCAGTAGCAGTGTCTTTTGCAGAAACTCTCTGTATGCCTAAATTGCTAAGTGAATTCACACATTGATCAAGTGCCTGGAGAGAAAGAAGAACGAAAAAGAAAAGTACTCATAATCAGTGGACTTAGATGCGTTTGAAGGAAATGGGTGCAGAAGAACCTGAGGATGGCTTAGAACGCATTTAATCTCTTCTTTTTTAACACCAGGTACTCCTAAGAGACAATGATTCACAGGCAACTGAACTTCTTGGACAATGTGAAGCCTATGACGAAGAAGCAAATCATAATTACGGTGGATACTACCACCTATTGAATTCTCGATGGGTAAAACTGCTTTATCCACCAACCACAGCTCAACAGCCTGAAAAATCAATCATATGAAAACATAGTAAAGCACCATACTTTTTTTTTGGTATGAATATATTAGATGTAACCGATAAATCAAAACCTGGAACGCAGCTTCAAACTGTTCACATGGCACGGTTTCACAATTTGGGTATGCTTTTAGTGCTGCTGTCTCACTATATGCACCTGGTATGCCCTGCAATTGGATAGTGAGAGTGTATGTAAACACAAGCAAATTAAAGAAAGAGAAACACACATTTGCAGTTAGGTGAGGAAAGTAATATTTTACCTGAAACGAAATTCGCACTTTTGAATCGTCGCCATCAGAAGAGTAAAGATTGCTTGCAGTTAGCGGTTCTGTAATAAACTTTAAATGTTAGGGCTTGCAATGGGGAGAGATAAAGACAAAGCAATAAGATCGATAACAATGAGGGTATGACAAACAATGCATTTGAGTTTCATAATACTTCCGAGGCTTGGTACGTTACTGTTTCCTTATAATATATGTAAAAGCAAGTATCATCTCACACAAAACAGATCGATAACATGTGTAGCAAGCTCTATAGAGTGATGCAAAAGACAATGATTGACCATTTATGAGACTACACGACAAGAAGATCGAATCTGAAACATCAAATGCAGATACTAACATGGAAGAAAGAATTTAGTATTAACAAAACATATCGAGTGCTCCATTTTCAAAACAAGATCAATACACGTGTAGCAATCCCTATGCCGCAATGCAAATGGCAATGATTGACATATTTACGAGACTACACGACAAGAAAGATCAAATCTAAAAGATAAAATGCACCTACCAATATGCAAAAAAGATTTTAGTACTAACAAAACATTTCGGGTACTCCATTTTCAAAATAGATCGCTATACATGTAGCAAGCCCTATGTCGTGATGCAAAGGACAATGATTTCTCCATTTATGGTACTACACTACAAGAAAGATCGAATCTGAAACATCTAATGCAGCTACAAATATGGAAAAAAGAATCAGTATTTAACAAAACATATCAAGTACTCCAGTTTCAATGCAGATCTATACACATAGCAATGCAAATGAAAATGATTGATCTATCTATGAGACAACACGACAAAATATCGAATTTGAAACAACAAATGCAGCTACTAATGTGGAAAAAATGAATCCAGTATTAACAAAACATATTTACTCCAATTTCAATACAGATCAATAAACGTGTACCAGGCCCTATGCTGCGATGAAAATGGCAATGATTGATCTATTTATGAGACTGCAGGACAAGAAAGATTGAGTCTGAAACATTAAATCAGCTACTAATATGGAAAAAGAATCCATTATTAACAAAACATATCGAGTACTCCAGTTTCAATGGAGATCGATACACGTGTAGCAAGCCCTAAGCTGAATGTCAAAGAACAATGATTGATATAGTTATGAGACTAAGAACGATTAAATCTGAAACATCAAATGCAGCTGCTAATATGGAATAAAGAATCTAGTATTCACAAAACATATCGAGTACATGATTTTCATTTTACAACGTTTGAATTTGAAGTATTGTAGATCGATTCATGTGTAGCAAACTCCAAGTTGCAATACAAATGACAATGATTGATCCATTTACGAGACTAGATGATAAGAAAGATCGAATCTGAAACATCAACTGCAGCTACTAATATGGTAAAAAGAAGGAATCTAATATCAAGAAAGCGACATAGGCATAATACTACTCATTTCGCCGTAGCTGTAACAGCCTAAACAACTCTTCAATTCAGCAATCTAGAGAACAAAAGCTCATAGTACTTTAACACAATTGTGTATCCAAATATAAAAGAAACTAGCAAAAAAGTTTTCAAAACCATGCAGGGACATGTTCATTTGTTATCTCTTCAGACAAAATCTAGGCTATTGGTAAGAATGTAAAACAAAGATTCTTGAATGATCCACAACATCACTGAGCGTATAAATACTAGTAATGCCTTCTCCTCTGCTTAAACAAAGGATCTCACAAATCAAAATTCAGCTAAACAAGCACCTAAATTTACAATTTTCGAAGTGGATGATGGGATAAACACAACAACCAATCAGCATTTCCACGTGGATTACCATAACACAACAAGTTGATGAAACTGAGAAGGGGAAGAGATGACTCACTAGGAAGCATACTTAAGTCTCTGTGAAAAGCCACTGATCTCGTCTCCTGACTCAGACCCATTTGATCAGAGGACTTTTTGAGCTCACGACCATACGGAATCTCGCCTTCAATGGCAGTGAAAGCTCTCTGAGAAGCTGAGGAGGAGTACTCCCAGAGGCAGAAACGACGGCGTTTAGAGTCGAACTCAGCGAGACCCACAAAAGAAGAACGATGAGTCGTTTGGGGACAAACCCAAATGGGTAAACACCTGAGAGCCATTGAAAAACAAAAGTTTGGAGATTTTTTTGAGAAGAAATCGGCAATGTGAAAGATAAATTTATAGGAATTAGGTCAACGAAAGTCTCAATGGAAGAATGGGATTGGTAGGAAAATCAATGATATAACGTCTCAAGTCACAACAAAAAGTTTGGATTTTTCAGCTTTACTGGAAGGTCTTTCAAAGCTGAGTAAACTCGAAAACTCAGACGGAAAGGTCCACATTTGCAAGACGTTACTTACATTTCACACACATATATATTTTTTCGTAGCGCTGGCCGACAAAAAAGAATAGATTTTTTTCTGTCAAACAATAAATAGTTTTGTTGACACATGGATATTCTATTGATAAGTAAATGGAGTAATTTCAAGGATTTCCACAAAAAGAGTTTCTAAACTTTTTGATACCTTTTTAAGAAAAGTTTTTGTGGTATGGAATATAATATCTTTGACTAAATTGTTTAAGAAATGGTGGATGAAATGTAGACACAATTACCCTTGTGGTCATTAAATATCATGTCCCTAATAGGCAATCCAAAAATTACCTCCAAAAAATTTGGTTCAAACACAAATTTTAAGAAACCATTAAATTTACAATTTTTTTTAAGAAATTTTTTTTTTTTTTTAAGTTTTCAATAACTTTGAAAGATATAATTTCACAAAATTTTTAGTTTTTAGGAAAATCATATTATCATTTTATAAATTTCTATATTATTCAATGTAATACTCCTAGTATTTCGAAAGTTATACAAAACAGTTATAAGTTAATTTTCTTGATAAAATATATTTTATCTTTATTTTTTGATAAAGTTATTTCATATATTTATCTCAATTTATTTCATAGAAATAAGAAATCCAGGATTCATAGATGATTTTAGGAAAGACCACTATTTTTATTTAGTTACCCAATTTAAAAACATAACCAATTCAAAAATAAAACTCGGTTTTCTTAATTCCCCGAGCCACAGACCAATCGTCGACCGGTGAAGTGAAGATGTACGAATCGGCGAACGTCTCTGACGACGCAGATCGTACGGCTTTCCGGCGAGCAGAGAAAAAATATAAGCTTTACTATGAACAAGATTCAAAGTTCTCTAGAAAGTAAGCCACAATTTTGATCTCCTCTTCACTGCGTTTTGTTGTATCCTCCTACTAATATTCACTTGAACTCCGCAGGAAGAAGCTAACAAAACCCATTGATTTGTCAGAGTTGCTTGATTTCAAATCGATTTTACAAAATTTCAACGAAAACGGTCTATTGCCAGACGGAATTAGGGTTTCCAAAATTGATTCTTCCCCAGTTTTCTGTCTCGAGAATCGACCCGGTAAGTCAAAATCCCCAATTTTCAAATCATCAATGTCAAATTTTGCATTTATAATATTGAATATTGAATGTTGAAACTTATGGAAGTGAGAATGTTAATACAGGTTTTTACTTTATTCCTGCCGCATTGAGCTTAGAGGAGCAATGTAAATGGATCAAAGAGAGCTTGACGAATTTTCCTCAGCCTCCTAATAGAACAAATCACAATGCAATTTATGGTCCCATTGCTGATTTGTTTGATTCAGCTAAAGAAAACAAGGTATTAGTTCAAGAGGATCTTACCAACAACAAATGGAACTTCTATGAAGAAGATATTTCAAAAGCTAAACAAAGAAGTTGCAAATCAGTTTCTGCTTCAATTCTTTTAAGGAAGCTTCGTTGGAGCACCCTTGGTCTACAGTTTGACTGGTCTAAGGTTAAATCTTGAACTTGTTTTGATGAATGTTAGCACCTAAATGAAAAAAAAGCTGATTCTTTCGCCTTTGTTTTTCAGCGCAACTATGATGTTTCTCTCCCTCATAACAACATTCCTGATGCACTCTGTCAACTAGCTAAGACACGTGCCGCCATTGCAATGCCTGCCGGGGAGGAATTTCGTCCAGAGGCTGCGATTGTGAACTATTTTGGTTTAGGTAGAGTTTACCTTCAATTTTGTATTTCTTGCTTTTGAAAAGGTCAAATTTTATTAGATGTTGAACTTTGAAAACCTTTTAATTCATTCTGTAGGTGATACCCTTGGAGGCCACCTTGATGACATGGAAGCTGATTGGAGTAAACCTATAGTAAGCATGAGGTATATCTTTGTCTTCGTGCTTAGCAAAACGTAATATCGTAATATATTATTTTGAAGCGCAATAGAGCAACTGTATTTCTTCTTATGCAGCCTGGGGTGTAAAGCTATTTTCCTCTTAGGCGGAAAATCAAAAGACGATCCTCCACATGCTATGTATCTCAGAACTGGAGATGTTGTACTAATGGCTGGAGAAGCCAGGGAATGCTATCACGGTAACCTGCTTCACTTTTCACAGTTCCTACTCGGCTTTATAGA
>CM051365.1:19057246-19082246 GCA_028015245.1 Cardamine occulta
TTTACTCTTATGGATTGAAACAGTTAAATAAATAGCTTGGTTTGAGATAGTATCTATTGATTATGAAGGTGTGCCTCGTATCTTTACGGATGAAGAAAACGCAGAAATTGGTGCACTTGAATCAGAATTATCCCATGGAAATGGACATTTTATCGCTGAGTACATCAAAACTTTGAGGATCAATATAAACATAAGGCAAGTTTTCTGAGTTGCCAGAGTTATCATGCTGTCTAGAGAAGAATTTGTATTAGCATCGAGCCAGAAGATTTGACAAGCAGCCCCTACTTCTGTTGCACTATTTTGGTTTCTTATGTTCTTTGGGCCATAGAATCTCTTTATTATGTAAGATATGACCGGAACCAGAGTATGATTCATACAATAGCAGATTAATTTCTGCTGAAATTTTGAGGTTTAAGACCATTGTTGAAAACAATTGTATTAATTACAAAAAGGAAACATCATTTTTCAGATAACATACATATCGCATATTGAAGTTATATTGTACATTGTAGTTTTGAAAATCAAAGAAAACCCAGTTAGGTGCCTATAAACTAACGTCTAGGAGCTGGCTTGTTAGACAAGGTAGGGATACTCTGTTCATCTCTGAAGAAGTTTTGCCGATCCACGGCAGTTTTCACCTTCACCAACTGATCAAAATTCTCTCCGAAATACATTCTTCCGTAAACCTCAGCTTCTCTGTAACTGTTTGGGCCATGGCTATTAACTCCAATATCCAGATCCCTGTAATTGATATACGTGTGTCTAGGGTTCTTGGTAACAAAAGGAGCCATGTAGCTATAGAAACTTCTTGCCTTCTGCAAGAAACTGCTTTCCGCTTCTGTTCCCGGGTCTTTCCAGTTCATCGAATGCTGGATTTTATAAAGCTTAGTCCAATGCGGGAATGGAGTCTTCGTCGTAGCCACCGTGCTCATTATCCCTCCGTAAGGATTAAACACTAAACCGATGAGAATGAAACAAAATTACATAGCCAAATCCAAGTTTTTTTTAATCCCCAATTAATTAAAAAAATTATAATTCGAACTGAAGGAAATAATATGAATCAGAGTTGTTCTTTAACTAGAACTAACCCTTACAAATGAATCTAAACCATATTAAGTGGAAGGTTGGTACTTGGTATGAGGCATTTATTCGCACCAACCGACTTCAACTCTTTGTTGAAACAAAAATTAAATAATATTGCGATGAAGTTTTTGATAACATAATTAATGTATATGATTTAAACATTAGTTAACTGGTTTTTTCAATCTGATGATCAACTTAATATTTTTCATATAACTGGCTTGTGTTAATATTTCATTTGTGAGCTGGATATTTTTTCTCAATATATAATTATGTCAAAAATATATATATATATATATATATATAATTATGTCAACAATGAATACTACAATATATATTTACGTTTGTTTGTTTTGCTTTCATTTTAGATCTTAAGATAATATTGCTCTCTAGAAGTCTAGAACAAAAACCAAATCAGTTTTGGTTCAATCAAGACAACGAAAAAATTGAGTTACGAACACGACAAATTATTTTTATTCAAAAAGTAGATTTTATTAGTTTTTTTTGTTTTAAATGTTAAGAAAATCATTGAAAGCGATTTCAATAATTGATTCTGAGATTTTTTTTGTTCTAAAAGATTTAGAAAAATGAGAGATATTAAAACGATCATTTAGTTATGATGGCATTTAAACTTCTCAAAAAAAAAAAAATTGACATCACTTAATATAAGTATATGTGATTGTAAAAGATTATGGAAACGACATGTATTTTCGTGATGCTAATAAATTAATTTTTTTTTCGAGAGTTTCTTAATTTCTAAAGTGGCACAAACGTGATATTTAATAATAGGCAGATTATTTTATTTTTCGCGAGTTCCTGACACAAATAAATTATCTTGCTTTCATTGAAATTGAATTTGCTTTAGAGAGGACACATGAACAAATCAACAACCTTTCTCTCTCTCTCTCCCTCTTTTTCTTTAACAAAAAAGATGGAAAGGCTGATATTTAAATATAAACAAGAATAGTTTCTTACAAGTAAATTTGAATAACTATTACCAATGTTGGGTAACATCAGGAGATTTTATATAGCATCCCTAATTCAGTAAACCCAATCATACATCTTTCGCAATTTAAACTCCACCAAATTGCTGTGATAGATCCCATCTTCTTTAGCAATATAATTATACGAGCCTCCATGAGGCAATCTCTTGTCCTGAACATACGCATCAAACTTCTTATGTACCTTATAAGTAGGCCCTTTAGACAACGTACACCAGAAAAGCGTTTCTCCGAAAACGTCATCATGGAAACTAAAGCCCCAATCTTCACTAGGTTTCATGTAGCGTTCACGAACATCGTTGTCTCCAGATTTACATCGTACCTTGAGCCAGTTCTTGTGTGCAAGGCCGTTCCTGAATAACAACGTCGTCTTTTTTCCTTTAAATGGATTCCCATATGCATCGCCAGTCATGCAAAGGGCAAAAACAAATAGAAAGATTAATGAAATAGTTTTCATTTTTCTTTCTAGATGTTTTGACGTTTTTGTCGGATTGACTTGTGTTTTGCGTTTACCGTATTTATATATATACACACTCCATATGTATTGGTTTATTTTTGAAGTTACATTTTCTTCTTCCTCTATTATTAGAAGTTTTCTATTAATAATTGTGGTATCCAATCGTTCCCAACACAATAGATTGATGGCGAAAATTACAATATGTAAATTAGATTTTTGGGTAAATATCATTCGTGACATAAAATTTCAAAGAACGCTGACAAAGCCGAAATCGAGACATTACAAAGATCTTGTTGACCAGTGGTGCCGATTAAAAACAAGAAGAACAAAGGTGTTACTAAACTGAATTACTAATCGAGAGAACCAATCTGTTTGATTTCGGTTTCATTACTAAACTGAATTTGCCATTGCTTGGTTTCATGAAAAATGTACGAAAGACACATAGGCTATATATAAAAAGTTCACAACTACATGATAATGTTTTATTATTTCTTTTTCTCCATAGGTCATTTGTTGTAACCCATGATACACTTAATTATTCGTTGATTTTCTCGCAGCAACATGTAATACAAGTTCCCTTGGCGTCACGGATACAA
Source organism: Cardamine occulta (assembly GCA_028015245.1). Taxonomy (NCBI): domain Eukaryota; kingdom Viridiplantae; phylum Streptophyta; class Magnoliopsida; order Brassicales; family Brassicaceae; genus Cardamine; species Cardamine occulta. The sequence continues at coordinate 19,060,381 of CM051365.1, forward strand.
AAAGCGGATTCATACTCATATCCATATTTTCCAGATATGCAATCATTAAAACATGAGTCCGTATACGGTCCGACCGGATGTTTGCATTCTGCATCCACTGATTTCGGTCCTGCAAAAACAAAAGAGTTACAAGATTTCATTCATGTAGTTAAGTAGTCTTGGCCAACTAAATGAATTGTACTATCAAATAAAATTATAGTACTGTATGTGTATTATTAAACTGATTTGAATATTTTGCATACATGTCTTCGATTATGCATAAACATAATAATTTGTATAGATTTTTTAATATCAATACTTGATATTTACTAACAAACATATATATTGCAGCATCGAATACTCTAAAATTTAGAATGAAACAAAACATGTAGTAATATCAATTCGATGTCTTGAATAAATAATTACCTATCTAAAAGCAGATTCGGATCAAAAACTATATATAGATAATATATTAACCTGTTGAATTGAAAACAAGGACTAACCAGAAATGATGAACATGAGCATGATGGTAATCAAAAGAAGAGAAGAGGACGATCTCTTGGATTCCATTTTTCGTATTGAGAGATCACAGTCTTTTTGTCAAGTAAGAGATCAATGTTTTATAGGTTTTTTCACTTGCTTTTTTTTTTTGGTCAACAGGTTTCTTCACTTGCTATATATCTAATAAAAAATATTTCCATATTGTCTCACCTATAGTAATCTATACTATTAATTGCGGATCAATTTTAAGTAAATGACTATAAAATTGCGTAAAATATCATTGCAAAAATTGAATAAAAAAAAAATTCTCGTTAAGGTTATAAATGTGATACTCACAAATAATCATTTAATATTAAATTTTATTTTCAGGAAAAAAATCTAACCAAATCTTCTTAATATCTAATATTTTTAATATTTCCTTTTTATAAATCATTTTCAATTTTGTTTACATGACTAACAAATATTTAAAGATCAATTTTTAATGTCACGTATTAACAGGATTTTAATCTCAAAAATCTGTTTTTGAAAGCATAAAAAAAATTGCAAATCCATTAAACAAATTATAAATTCAGTTTCCAAAGGATGCTCTAAATCTAATGGACCAATCCGGTCTAGCTCGGTCCGGTTTAATTTTAAAGATACAGAACTCGTCAAACCTAATTTTAGTCTAATAGGCTTAACCGGAGAAATACAAAAGAAGAAAGAAGACAAAAACTGGAACAAATCTCCGTTATCTCCGGTAAGTTTCTTCTCTCACTTCTCTGATTCTTCTTTCTTTCTTTTTTCTCTCCGGTGGTTTCCGGCTGATTTCGTTGCTCTAGTTCTTGGATTCTAGCTAAAACTTGTCTAAAGATTCAACTTCTTCAAGCGACGATTCCAGCCGGCGGATTCTATGCCGTGAATTCTATATTGTTAAGCAATCACACATTAGCAATTTCGTTAAAATTACTCGCACAACGATGTATTTTTTTTTTAATGATTTAGCTTTCATTGTTACGGCCTTGAAATTTGCATCTTTTGTTGTGTCCTGAGATTTTGATTTCTCTTATTCTACGCTTAGCGAGAACGAATTCAGGATTTTGTTGGGATTTTAGGGTTTCTTACTTGCAGATACGCTGGGCTCTTGCTTGATTCTTCTTGTTTAAATTGAAAATCTCTTATAAATCGTATTCATTTGATACTTGGTGTGAGCAGTTTTAGAAGGGGAAGGATCAAATGGATAACATTGTGGACTCATTGAATAAAGCTTATGAGAAGTTTGTTCTTGCCTCTGCTAGTGTTCTTGAGTATAAAGAGAGTGCAGGAGGGCAAAAAGCTTCTCTCACTGATGCTGCCTTGGAGAATTTCAAGGAGAAATGGGAACTGTTCCGTGTGGCGTGTGATCAAGCTGAGGAGTTTGTGGAGTCAGTGAAGCAGAGAATTGGATCTGAGTGTTTAGTTGATGAGGCTACTGGTTTGACTGCTGCATCAGGAAACTCAGGCCAAGCAGCAGCTACTGGTGCTGCGACTAGTCTCCCGCCCATTAGTGCAGTAAGGCTTGAACAGATGAGTAGAGCGGTTCGATGGCTTGTTCTTGAGCTGCAACGTGGCTCTGATGTAGCTCCTGGCTCTTTGCATTCCTCCTCTACTGGGTTTGATACTAGATTCTCTGAAGACTCGACTCAATAGCGTGCCTCTACACGCACCTTTTCAAGTTCGAAAATACGCTAAAACGGTAGCCCCATTATTCTTGAGCCGCTGTGATGGGGAAAGAGTAGCTTAATCAGTGTTAAAGACTTATAGTTTGTTATTTCGTGTGATTAAGCCAAGCAAGTTACTCTTGGGTTTGATTTGTAGTTTTGACTGTGACTAAAAATATTGCGCATTTAGTTCTGTATCTCAAAGTAAGGAGACACTGGTTTTTTGTTGTTGCGACTTGTGATTCTTCATATATTATTATGTTTCTGTTGTTTCAAAATAATAAGGTATTAATTTTGATTTTGTACATAGATGGTTTTGTGTGAACTTGTATGATTTTGAGAGCTCTATATTTCACAGCAAAATCGTGATAAACGCCAAAAAAAAAAATGTCATTCACGTCAAAACCATGATAAGAGTTTGAACTCGAGACGTCTCAGACTCATAAAGAGTTTAATTTTATGCAAACTAGCGTGTGATTATTTTCTGAGGTTAAAGTAAAATATCACCAAAAACAGGATTCTGGGTCTGATCCAGAGACTAATACACCTTCGAAAGCGTGTCTGTTTTCTCATCTCCCCTCCAAAAATTCTTCTTTTTTCTCGATTCCGATAATAAAAGGAGCTTTGGGTTTTAGGATAGTTCGACTGGTTATTGGAAGTTTGGTTTGGAAACATCCCTAACACACGCCGCAAACACCTTCGTTATTTACGGAGACAGTCACTTCTTGTGTGCGTCTATCTTCTCCTTGGATCTGTCTTTTTCTTTTTGTTTAATTATGCTTCTTTTTATACCCCAAATTGACGATTTTCTGAATGCCCTTTTGTTTGAATTTCGTGCTCCTGCTCCATACTCCGCTGCTGTAACCTGGTTCTGCTGTGTCTTCTTCTGTAATTTCGTTTTCTTTTCCTGAATTTTCAGATATATGGATTTGTATGACCCGATGATGCACGTGAGTTCTTGGATTCGTCAAGTGAGTTTTTAGTTCCTTATTGTTTGTTTATATGATCATTGGGAGACTTTTAGTTCTTATGGAATTATGTGATCAACAACTACTTGTTTTATATCATTTACCTCAAAACCTGCTTACATCATGTGAAATTAGCCGCGCATTGAGATTGATTCTTCAAGCCATAACTGCGTTTCCCTGTTGAGGATTTATGTTTATCACCAACTCTTATATTATATGTTCATATGGGTGTGTAATGTTTTCCCACAGGTTAGCAATCTTGGTCTTGATTTGCTATGGCGTTTCATACATATTGTTGTGAGCTTATGGCACATTGTCTCTGGCATCTTTGAGGCAATCGAAAGCTATGCAATATCGTTAGGATTTAATGAAAGATACAGTTCCATCCACATTGAGAAACTCCGGTGTCTAGCTGTTGCAGTGGACATCGCAGACGCTCAAGATGTTGCTAATGTTATTGAGCTTTTGCAATGGTTAACAACCATTGGGGTGAAACAAGTTGGTCTATATGACTCGCAAGGTAGATGCTTTAGCTAATTATCTCTGTTGTTTCGTTTGTTCATGCATATACGATGGCTGAAGTTAGCTTCTTTAGGTTTATTGAAGAAATCCAAGGATTTGGTCCTTGCAACCGTTCCAGGCTCATTTTTGTTAGAGGTATAATAATCTCATATCTTTCATTTAGTTTGCTTCGTTGGTCGTGAGTCGAATCTTTAGCTTCTCTAGCTCATGATATAAAGGAATTTATAGATAAGAAAGAAAGGTGCCTATTGATATTACTATCGCGCATGAAAGTATCTGCAAAATGATGTCACCTCAATTTTTCCATGAGCTTTACTTTCTCAATGTTGTTGTTCTTTCTCAGGAGAATGGCACAAAGGATTTTTCGCCTGATGAAAAGCGCATTGCAATAGAATTCATTTCATCTTCCGACAATAAAGAAGCTGTTATGAAAGCAGCCAACATACTTCTTCAGAGATACTTGAAGTCCAGTCCTCCTGCAAACGATAAAGGGGACAACTTTTTTACAGAGTCTCATCTGAACGAAGCATTAAAAGTTGTTGGTTAGTGTTGATTCTTTAATGGAATTATTAAAGTTTATTTCCGAGAATCTGATGATCTAAACTCTGGCAGGTGATAATGGACACGTACCTGATCTATTACTGGTTTATGGACCTATAAGAAGCCACCTTGGTTTCCCTGCTTGGAGACTTCGATACACTGAGATAGTGTACGTGTTTTTTTTCACTCTTTTTCTCTTAAATCTTTAGAGCTAAATCTCATAGAGTTTGTCTTTTCTCGGTATTTGTTTGCTGATAGACATATGGGGTCTTTGAAGTATATGAGATATGGTTCTCTTTTGAAGGCAATTCACAAGTTCACAGGGGTACACCAAAACTATGGTAAGTCTTTCATTTCCCACTACTACATACGCGCGCACACACACACATACATCGATATATATATATATAGAGAGAGAGAGAGAAGAGAGACTAGCAGTAGAAGATCAATTCACAGTTTAGACACTAAAGTTTCTACCTTTGAGCTGGACTGAGTCACCCTTTTTTCTTTTGAATGTGAATCTTTACTCATAAAGTTTCCACCTTTGACTTGGATTGAGTCACCCATTAATTATATTCTGTTGTTTGACTGGGATGTTTTGGGTTATGCTTGACAGGAACTTAAAGGTGATAAGAGAACAGAGTATCAGAGATCAATTTTTGGTTTATGATTCACACACTTATCGTTAGGGAATTCTAAACGAGATGTAATTGGAGATCTATTGATTCAGTGTGTTGCCAATTTGTTCACATTGTTCTCTGACAATTCTATGTTACAGAGACTCGGTTCTCCCACATTGTATATGATTAAGTACCCAACTGAATAGTAATAAGCTGGACCTAACAATCCGGTTTTGCTCCAAGTTCCGGTATGCTTTAGTTATAGTGTGTAAAGTGTAAACTAATAGAACATAAGATTTCAGACTGTTTCAGCGCCAAAAAAAGCCGTTTAGTTTTCAGTTTAGTAAACTGTAAAACCAACAAAAGTAGAAAACCAAATTGGTTTATGCACAAATGTCAGTAACAACTGTTCATATTCAAATGAAGTTGGAAACTTTGAACATGGCGATGAGACGTCTCTGTGCATTATGCTGAATGCTGTTTCAGTATTCTGTTTCCAATAGACCATCGATGAGCCCAAACTCAAGCGCCTGCATAAAAGATATAACCGGGAAAGATCATTGGTATAGAAGGATCAGGAGGAACATGACTAAGACAAAGATCACGAGCTATGGCTCATCACTAGTTTTGAAGTAAGACCTCTTAAGTCCTAACTACCAGTGAGCCATAAGCTCATTCAAAAGAAAATATGAGTTAATGTATTAGATTTGATTGGTAGTATTAACTACAACATGAGATAAGCGGCAAATTACCTCAGATGCGGATAAGAAACGGTCTCTTTCAGTGTATTGCTGCACTTTCTCCAGAGGTTGTCCAGTAAAAGCTGCATACATCCTGTCAATTTTCTGCACGTAGAGACAACCAAAGAGATCAATCAGATTAAAGATATTATTTTTAGCTCCAAAGACTCAATCTTCATATTCTTAAAGCAAGAAGCATGACAATAAAGAGAAAGAGAGACTTACTTGACGGGCTTCGATTGCTTCATTCACCTGTCTCCTCACGTCCTCAACATGTCCCTACGAAATTATGTAAGCGCGAAATCAATTAAGTTGACACGCACAAAGAATTCCAAACTAGAATGGTATTAACAGGAGAATTCAAGAGCCGTACTCCACATCCAGTTTGAGGTTGATGTATCATGACACGAGTATTTGGCATTGCATAGCGCATTCCTTTTTCACCTCCAGCAAGAAGAAGTGCTCCTTGGCTTGCAGCTACTCCAAACGCCACTGTTCCAACTTTAGGCTTGATCTAAAGATCATTACCGAGAAAATTCAATACCGCAATTTCTAGGTGATAGAAACGTTATTATGGGAAAAAGAACATACCCAAGACATACAGTCATAAATTGCTAGGACGGAGTAGGTGCTTCCACCGGGACAATTCAAGTACATCTGAAACAAAAGTTACTTGTAAGTAAATACGAGATTTTACTTCATAGAAAAGGGACAGGGAAAAAAGAGTTTTCTGCTAACCAGAATGTCGGATTTATCATCGATAGATGCGAGGGTTACAAGCTGAGATATAACTCGCTGAGCAACCTGTGCGTTAATCGGTTGCCCGATGAAGATAATGCGGTTGCGGAATAACACAGAAGAAAGGTCCAAAGGTCCTCCAGGGGTCATCACTGAAGGCATTACAGGCGGGTTTCCCTTTTTCGCCTCTATCACTCCAAATCTAAACATTGCAACACAGAAACAAAATCGGTTAAACATATTGAACATATAAAGTTTAAGCTATCTATCAACCAATTTACAAACCTATAGCCTATGGTGGACATGTATTATCATAAGAAAGGAATACAATGAGCTATTTCAATTTGCAATGGTGAGAACATAAATCAAGAGGGAGAATTAGAATAGAGATGACCTTGGATCAATACTAGGAGTATCTTTGTTGTCAATCTTTATTGAGGACCCAGAAATATTACTCGAAAGTCCTGAAAGCATCGAATACAAGCCAAATCTCAGACACAAATCAATTAATCCGGCAATTATATCAAAAACAATACTTCTTCAGCATCAAATAACTCAACTTGGTTCCAACAATCAAAAGGGTTTTAAGAAGTTACCAGCTTTCAGAGAATCACCATACGGACTTGGCAGTGCAGAAACTATTCGTCTTGTAGGATTTCTACACAAAATCAAACCAACAATAAAAATGTGAAATTTAGGGAACGAATTCATGATTGAAGTGGAAGCACAAACATATTAAACATCGTGTGAGAGTGTGATTGAATTTTTAAAAAGGTAGTAGTACCTTTGATTGTGAGTTAGATACGAAGTGGGTTTACGGTTTCGATTTCGAGAAGAGAAGCAGAGACTGAGAGGAGGTGAAATTGCCAAACCTGCCATTATCGGAGCTCAAAGCTTTCCTGGATTCTTTCTTTTCCGGGCTCAGGCGTGGATAGATGACAGAAGAGGACGGCAAGACTCAAAAGGTTAATGTTTGGACAGGAACTGAAAACAGAACCCAACCAAGGCAACAGCAACAGAGACTGGTCCTAGAGACTCACTTTCATCCGGAAGGTTTCAAAACCAATATACAAAACTAATAAAGAAAAAAATTGTTAAATGATCCATTAGATAAAAAAAAAAAAAAACATTCGCAATTAATACAAAAAATGTTACGATGAAATTTAAAGTAGAACAAAGTCAACAAAAATATCTAATGGTTAAAACATTTCCATAATAATACACAAAAAATTTTTTAAAGATAATGGAGTATTACTCACTTGCCAAAAGCTTATGGATGCAATTGTATTTTCGTTGACTGTTTTCAGATTAAAAAGAAACATACTTCTTTTGCTAATAAAGAGTTATTCAACTCTCCGTTTAGTGTCTTGATAACTGTCCCGGGAAAATATGGCAAATTCATCGCCGGCAAATATTCCGGCCACTTCTTTAGAGGATTATGCTCATAGCCCCGTCCACTATGCTGTTGTTTTAGGAGATCACGCCGGTTTGACTCGCCTGGTTTCATCATTGCCGAAACTAACCGATCCTGAACAAATCCACACCGAGTCCGACTCAGTGAGCCAAGAACGAGTCGCGGAGCAAATCTCCGCCATTCTCGACCGCCGTGACGTTCCCTTCCGAGAAACGCCTCTCCATTTGGCAGTGCGTATCGGCGACGTTTTCGCGGCAAAGACGATTTCTTCCGCCGGCGCTGATATCACTCTCCAGAACGCCGCTGGTTGGAATTCATTGCACGAGGCTTTGTGTCGTCGGAACACCGAGATCACGGAGGCGGTTATCCGGAGTCACCACCGTTCGGCGTGGTGCAAATGGAGACGAAGACTACCGCATCTGATCGCCGTGCTCCGCCGCATGAGAGATTTCTACATGGAGATTTCGTTCCACTTCGAGAGCTCCGTGATTCCATTCGTCGGAAAAATCGCTCCTTCCGATACTTACAAGATCTGGAAACGCGGCGGAGATTTACGCGCCGATACTTCCTTAGCCGGATTCGACAAACTCAAAATCCACCGCGCGAATCAAAGCTTTCTCTTCCTCAGCGACGGAGACGAGTTTCTTGACGTGTCTCCTGGTACGTTACTTGTGTTGAATAGAGACGGTAAAACGATCTTAAACGCTTTCGAAAACGCTAAAGATCCGATTAACGACGACGAAATCGCTGGCTTTTGCGCTCAGTCAAACTTACACCGTCCAGGAATGGATGTTACTAAAGCAAAGCTCGTTGAAATGAAGAATTGGCGACGGCAAGAAAAGATTGAAACCATCGGAGAATGGAAAGCCAAAGCTTACGAAATCGAAAACGTAAGTTTCAGTTTCAAATCGCGTAAAGTCGGTGCCGCGGGAGAAGCAGAGCTTTCGGATCAGGAGAATCATCAGAGTATCACAGAGCCGTTACGGCGGCAGAGGAGGAGGCAGCAGAGTTTTCTCAACGTTGAGGATCCGATGTTATCGCAGTCGCGGAGAAGAAGGTCTGTTTCTTTACCGGAAGCGGCGGTTCCGGTGAGTTCTGTGCCGAGGATCAAAGAAAAGGAATTTGTGAAGAGTTTGAGTCCTTCGGTTTGGTTAACTGATGAGTTTCCTTTGAAGACGGAGGAGCTGCTTCCGTTGCTTGATATTTTAGCTAACAATGTCAAGGCTGTTCGGAGAATGCGGGAGCTTCTTACCACCAAGTTCCCGCCGGGAACTTTTCCGGTCAAGGTAACAATGAGCACTCTTTGAAATTACACGTAACTTTTGTTTCTTTATCGTTGTTTCTCTTGTGTTAGCGTCTGCATGTTATCATGAACCCTACATATATATAGCTAACGTGTAGTGATAACATTGGCTGAATTTTTTAGTTTAGAATCTACATAGTGGAACACTGGACACTGTCCGTTTTCGGTTTGGTTTACTACTAATACTAGAAATCACATTTTATTTGGTTCGGTCTGATATGGTTTTAGTCTCCATTTAAATTTTAGTTTTTAAGTAAAATTCATCCACAGTTTGATAAAAATTCTCAAAGTTTTAATCCATTATTTGTCGTGGACTCATGGTCATATGAAAAAAATTCAAAATTGGTTTATGTTTTGGTTTATGGTGGAATCAGTTGTCGATACCGGTGATCCCAACGGTGAAAGTAATCATCACATTTACTAAGTTCATGGCTCTCCAGCCAGTGGATCAGTTTTATACACCATTATCAAGTCCGAGACACCTCTGCACTGGAGTCGAAGACCAATCTGACGTGGATGTGGACAAAAAATCAGACATAAGAACGTCAACTTTACGGCCATCATTTCATTCGCGATCTTGGCTGAGACTTAACATCACCACCGCTGGAAAAGGCTCACAACGGCGGCTAGAGGAAGAAGAACAAACGGTGGATCCTTTTGAAATACCGATAGAATATAAGTGGACGACCAGCTCGGATGAATCAGGTAATCAAAATATTTGTAGATGTCGATAATTATCAAGATTTATATAGATAGGGTAATATAGTTGAAACTAAGTTTTACACAATTCTTTTTGGTCTCTTAGACTTTAAACTAATTTTACTGAAAAATGGAAAGGAAAGAACCAACAAATTTTCGTTTTTTTTTTCTTTTCTTATTTTCATTAGATTTTTTAAACATGAGAATTTTAAACTTTTCGTGTTTTTTTTCTTATTGTTTTGAATTTTTATCAACAAAAAAGCAACACAAGTCAAAAGTACTGTTGGTTTTTGATGATTTGTCTCATTATATTTTGTTTATTTTTGTAGGTGAAATGACCCTATCGTGTGGATGCGCAAAAGTAAACTTCCGGAGAAAATAAACATCTTGGGCTGAATATTTTGATGGGCCGATGTTTTGGGAGTTATATCATTAATATACTATTCATTTTCTGTTGTTGTTGTAAACTCGTCAATCATCAATAATCAACATTTAAGTGATCATTTTCTGCTTTTAATTATTCCAAGCAGATGTATCATGCCCCAGTGATCATTCTAGACGGATTTGCTATTGATTTCTCTTAGGCACTTTGCTTAGGAATACTTTTTCTGTTTAATGAACTTTTAGAGGACAAGTCTTCTAGATACAAAATAATCAAAGATTGAACTTTTCATATTGTTTTTTTTTTCGATTCATTATTCTTATACAAAGAAAAAAATATATCAAAAACGTTTTCACAATAACATTTTCGTTTTTGCTGGCGTAAGACATAAACCACCCTTTAGTATCAAAATCACATACCATACCACTTAAAATAGTTTATAATTTATACCCTCATAAGATTAATTGGAGTTAAGAAGTATAAATATAGAAGATATTTAAAGAGTAACATAATTAAAGATTAAGTGGAGTTATGTTTTTTTAGATATTTTTCGGTTTTTTATGCGTTTAACTAAAGTTGAAAGATTCCAAAATAACGTTTGCTTTGCAAGTTGGAAACGAACTAACTTGAGTTGGCAAGTCCATTCCAAGTCAACCCAAATAATCATATTTAAACATTTTTATATCAAAAAATACAAACTTTGGATTAAAAGACGACAACACAAATATAAAGCATAATATTATTTACATTAGAAACAAAAAATTGGCAACCCATCCACTATTAGTTTCCATTCTCTACATTTCCACTTATTTTGCTCCTCCAAAATCGTTTCGTCCCTCTTTACCAAGAAGAGCTCCAATAATCAGAGGTATTATTATTTGTTGGTTATGCTTATATTCATAGATGATTTGATTTTGATCACAATTTTTTTATAGGCACATAATATATTGGGATAGTTATAGAATATGGCGAGTGAAGCACCGAGTTGGGCGGATCAATGGGGGACCGGAGGAATTGGGGTGATGGCGGCGGAGGAGACAACGAACGGCAAAAAAGACGTCGCCGGGAAGAAGTCCGGCAAGACCAAAGCAGGGATTAATAGAGCTAAGATTTTTGCATTTACTGGTGTCAATTGGATGAAGAATCTTGTGCAGAGGAAGAAGAATGACTCTACTTCTTCATAAATAAATAAAACGTTGCTTCTGTTTGATTTTTTTCCCTTTAATATGTCTCAATCTACTATACTATTTTTTAAATCTTTTAAAATGGTATTTTTGAGTTTCAATGGTGCATCCCACGAATGATTATAGATTTGTTCAATGTTAACCATTCCCCTATACGTTCCTCGATCCTATATATGTACATTTCGAACGTACAATATTGCGCTTGCATTTCCTACCAAATATCAATTAACATATTGTAAACGTAAATATAAAATGTAAAACTTTTTGTTTACAATTTACAAATAATATTTAATCAAAGCATTAATACATTGTCATTTTAATACAAACACTATTTTAATATAAAGATGAAAAGGCAATAGAAAAGAAGAAATAACACACTTTCACCTTGCCTTTTTTTAATTTTTACACTAATTTTTCTATACTATTCTAGAAATACAAATTAATTTAACAAAAATACAAATTCTTTTAAATTATACAGATTGATAAATAATATAAGAATTTATCAGAACAATTAAATTGACAAAAGATTAGTGAAAACCCTTGGTTAGGACCGTAAAGATATTCGGAGCCACATGTTTCAAATTTAAAGTAGGTCAGATGGTTTAAAGGGTAAATATATGATTAAGCCTTTCTTGCGAATAATTTTTGTTGCAAGATCTATTTAATGAGCAATGAAAATTATTTTAAGGACTCTCAAAAATAAAGCTGACCCCTACTATTGATATGAAAGCATCGAAAATGAGGACAATTCTATGTATGGATTTTCTTTGATCAATAATTTTTTTTTGAAAAATGCATACGTTTTCAATAGATACACAAACATACATTTTTAAAGGGACCCATCTCTTAATGGTGCTTCGGTTTGTTTTTTCTTGGTAAAGGGGATCATGGGTTAATAATAGGTTGAAACAAGAAGAACGTTTTTTGGTAACGTTTCAAGATGAATGGTGTAATTGATTTCTGATTAATATAACTTAACATTAAGACCCCAAAAAGAAAAATTTCAGAAATAAATTTAGAAACATGAGAAACAGACTCCGATATTATCACTTTCGTGTTTAAAAAAAAAAGATGATGGATATATTTGTCCATAGGTACATAAAACATATTTTTACATTTTTTAAGGAAGTATTAAATAAAATGATAGGAACTTAACAAGAAAAGAAATAAATAGGGAGGGAGAATATTTGGAAAGTTGAGCCATATTAATTTCGAAATTCAAATGTATATTGGGAGTGACACAACCCCACCAACATGCCTTGCTTTCTCTTACAAACCTCATAAATACAAAATTGAAAGCTCGTGGGAACCTTGTTCCTTTAATTAATCGTTATCTAGCATACATAGTTACGTACACACACAAACACCAAGTTACCAATATCCAAAAACCAAAGTATAAAAGGAAAGGCAAAGAGAGTTACCAATATGCATGTCCATTTTGGCTTGTTTGGACACTTACTCGCAATCCGAGCTCTCATTTATTCGAGCTAGGGTCATATAGGAGATCATATCATTTGGATAATTTCGGAATTTTTTTTTTTTTGGAATTTTGAATATATTCGAATACTTTGGTATTTTTAAAAACTTAAACTACGCAACTTAGTATTTAGGTTAGTCATTCCATGCCTAACATGTTATCGTTCAAATACGTTAAAATGTTTAAACAGATAAGTAATATATATAACAGATAAAGATATGAAATGAAATCGTTTCGTCTTCCCCACGCGGCTAAAGAAAACTCAGAGAGCAAACTGTCATGTCGAGCGCGTGATTTTAGAGAACAATATCCATTCAGTTCAATTTGCTAGGTCACTACGACAACAAAAACAAACTTTTGTTCTTGAAAATTCATCTGAGATTATATTTGATAATTGGTATCATCGGTTGTAAGAAAGAAGAATATATATACATATAAAAAAATAATACTATTGTTTATTGAAAAAAGTTTTTCATAGAAACAATTCAAATTTAATAAACCAACCTCCTTTTTGGTATGTGGTTGTTGGTCTAATTTAATGCTAGTCTCTTCTGCCTTGCCTCTCTTCTTCAACCATCTTCATATTTATATCTTCTTCTTCGCTTTACATACCCCTAAACTTTGCAAATAGCCGCATTCTACTTTCTCTTTTGATTCTTCTAATTCTAATTACTTTGCCTTTTGACATCGAGCACGGTAAGAGTTTCGTAAGGATCCGATGGTTCTCACCGGCAATTAACAATTTTAGTGTCGAAGTCATTTCTTATATATGTATTTTGATTAAATAGTTTTTTTTTATTGAAGATTTTCATTATTTTGATTAAATAGTTGATGCTACTATTTGTTTTTTTTTCTTGTTTCTTGGTTTTCTGGAGCTAACTAGAGATAATAGGTGATTAAATCTGGTTTTGATCTAAGGTGACGCGAGATATTAGTGCGGTTCAATCAAATAGTCGTACTCTTAGTTTATATAGAGCGGTTTTGTTCGATTGAGCCGTGCCAATATCACGCGTTAAACCAAAATGGCAACGATGGGTATTAAAGGTAAAGGTATATATCAATATTTTTAAAATTTTTGAATAATATGCAATTTGATTACTTCTTAATTCTTTTTCTTTTTGTTTTTACTCTGCATGCTTCGAAGGTATGCGATGTTAACAAGCAACACAACCCAAAATCCAAGTACAACATTTCTATTTTTAGGAAGTATTTGAGGAATTTTAAGCAAAAAATATATTAACATGCTAGGGGAGTAAAAAGTACTAGCTAGAATGTAAATTTTGACGGGGTTTACGATCGTGAAGATATCGCAACAATACAACACAAGTTTTAAGTTGTAATTTATCTGTAGTTTTGTCTATACGTTAACAGCGGAATAATTTTATTTATTTGTTAGTTAAATAAAAGTATATGTTAATTTGCTTTTTGTTAGTCTTTACGAAAACTAGGAAGTCTGTTTTTGGACTTATTCTCAACAGGGTAAATCTAATAGAATTTTATCAAGTTGTTCCACATCTCCGGAAGTATGTTTGGGACAAAATAAATTAGATTATTTATAATTTAGTGAAACAAAATAAACATTCATTTTATTTACTATCCCAAAACAATGTCCAACGAACTTTCGAGAACAGGAGAGTAATTAACTATGTGAATCAAAATGATCGAACTTAAGGAAACCCATAAAACTAGATGCGAGAGTTGGCCTAAAGAATTCAAAAGCTGTAGACTAAACAAAGTGAATACAATTTTTCCAGGTTCATAATCCGAACTCTATTTAAAGCCCAAAAAAAAAAAACAATGTACTCCCAAAAATAGGTGAGGAAAAACACAGAGGAGTCAAATGAGATTAAATGAGAAGCAAAACGGAGGACATGAGGAAATTAATAAAAAGGCACAACAATAAGGACTCTTTGTCTGTCATAGGACAAACCAAATTGCGACCAAAACATTACTTTCATTAAACCACTTCACTAACTATTTTTTGCATACATTTTTTAATTTTCTGACCAAAACCCGACACTAGTACTAACTATAACACCCCAAACAAAACAAAAAAAGCAGAATTGATTTTTTTTTTGTGTGCTCTGTAAGTCTGTAACCGAATTATTTGCTCCAACGAATAGTAATACCATGTTGTACTGTTATATTTATTATTATAGAAATAAAAATTTGATTTATTTATTATTCAAGAATTTGACGTCCACAAAGCATTTTCAGGTTCACCACAACGTTCGTGAACAGCAGCCATTCTCTCGGCCGACCGGCAAATTCCGCTGCATTTCCAGTCGAACGACGCCGCACAAACATTCCCCATCAGTACCTTTAGTTCACAATCTGCATTTCAAAATGAAATAAAACAAAACAAAAATAAAAGAATGAAGTAATCATGATCCTGGAATTTCTTATTTACCAAAAAAAAAAAACAATTCTTAAGAAAGAATCATGACATTAAAAAATTAATAGAATCTTTGAACAATTCTAAAAAAAATCATAAATAGTTTCCTTTTGTTGTTTTTAAAAAAAGAATTCCATTTTAAAGTAAAACGGTAACTTCTGAGTGTTAACCGAACCAAGCCAGGATTGTCAAAGCAACCGAGTGTTCTGTAAAATTACCCTGAGGAGAAGTACTGCAACAGAGTCTTCTGTCATCAATATGCTATACATCCAATCCAATGAACCAAGATCCCAACGAAACATCCTCATTTGCATACTTATGCAGCAAGTCCCTTATTTCAACCAAATAAAATAGATCATTAGAGGCTTTTCCCAAGCATTTTGGTTGCATTAAACCACTAAAAACCAAGTTAGGAAAAAAAACTTACTGGTTTATCCATATGTAAGTAGCTAGATCTTTCGAAATTGCGTAAAACTGTCCCGTGGCATGGCGGAAATATTTGTTCCCGACCTCTCCAAACTTCCAATACTCTGGTTCATGGTACTTCACACCCCTGTTTTTCACCGCAAATATATAATATCCAAAAACCCGTAGCTGCTTTTTTCGCGGTCTAAGTACCTAAACATGCTTACCTTAGAAGGTAAGCATGTTTAAGTACCTAAACATGCTTACCTTAGAAGGTAGCTAGGTTATTTTTTACTTACTTTCTGGCTAGGACGGGACCGGACTTCATGCAACCAGCATAAACCCTAGGCTTGTTCCGGTGAGCGGACAAAGTCATCTTGAGGGTAGCTACAAAAAAAGGGATCAAGAAGGCATCAGAAGAAAATGGATAAAATGATACTAAGATTTAAGACATGAAAACATTTTGATTTTTTCTTACCAAGATTTACATGGACGTCATCATCAACTTTGATGTAGAATTCTGCATCCCACAAGGAAACAGCTGTAGCGAAAAACGCCTTTGTCTTCGCGGACAACTCCATGTATCCCTCCCTATGTTCCTATTAAGGTTTCTAAAGCTTTAAACAAAAGTAACGAAAGATAACAAACACGCACAAGTTTGAGAATCGCGAGCGGATTTTACCAGTCTCAAGAAATCTCCATTTGTTTTCTCCTCTGCTTCAATAGCTTTCTCAAGAATCCCACGAGACAACACACTGAAATCAGAACATGAAAATATCGGTATTCACAAAGTAAAATATCGGTATAAATGGTTAGTTTTGACTACAAAACAAGAATTCTCCTTTGTACCTGTGTCCTATAACAAAGCGAACAATGATTCCTTTCTCTTCCTCAAGTTTCTTAAGCTTCTCTCCTGAATGATTGTTTAAAACCCGAAAAAAAGTTATAATTTCCGGTTTATTTACACTAGAAATCAAGAAACTGGGAATAGCCTTACCTTGTGGCATCCATGTTGACCGAACTGAGTCACGTCTCTTACGACTACTAAAGGCAGTGTTAATACCAATAACCATGAAGTATTTTCTTTTCTTGGCTTCATTGGAAATATTAAATTTCCCGGACAATGACTCGCGTTCGGCTCTAGCAGCTACTAATTT
This sequence comes from Cardamine occulta, assembly GCA_028015245.1. Taxonomy (NCBI): domain Eukaryota; kingdom Viridiplantae; phylum Streptophyta; class Magnoliopsida; order Brassicales; family Brassicaceae; genus Cardamine; species Cardamine occulta. The sequence goes on from CM051365.1 coordinate 19,077,084, forward strand.
CATCTCTAAACTTGAAATGGATTTATCTAAGACCCTGCAAAATGTTGAATTATATAACATCATCATCATCTTAAACATATATAGCAATTGGTCATGGATACATCTAGTAAAGTTTGCAAATGGTTATACCCAATAGTATTTTTACCATAGTCCAAAACCTGCTAAAAATACAAGATCAAACAATGTAATATCGATATTCCCAAAGTGAATTGATGATCGATGCAAATACACAGAAAACTTACATTATTTTTGTCGCAGTCACTGGATTTTAGCTTAGTTTAGAGAGTCTTGAGATGCCTTTAGCTTCATGTACATCCCACATCCTGATATAACAATCACCATACTCCCAGAATCAAGCACAAACCCTTTAACTCCATAAGATCAAAAGAAACACAAACCCGAACCAAAATGTGGATCAAGCCACCAACTTTAGATATAGTTTTTTTTTTTTTTTTTCCTCCCAAAAGCTACTAGGACATATGAGCAAATAAAAGCATGTCTTCACCGACAAAACTCTAAGCTTAAGAAATCTACTTAAATTTGGAGAAACAAAAGGCAGATTTAGTCCCAAGAAGAATGTAATTAGTAACATAAGAGGAAACACACGATTGTTATAAAATCCAAAAAAAGGATAGAATCAGACATGAACAGTGGTGAGATACCAAAACTTTATAAGAAATGGTTAGAACATAATCAGAATGTTTTTTTTGGAATAGATTTACCTGTTAGTGAAGAACATGCCAAGGCAGAAACTTGTGAGGCAGAAGAAAAATACAGGGTTTCTAGAAATTACATTTCTTGGAGTAAAATAGTTATCTCCTCTGTTCTTAAAAGACATTTTTTTATTTGGTTTTGCTGAAAACTCAAATCCGAGAAAAAGTGAATAATTTGGTCAATGAAGATTCAAGTTTTCTTTGTGGGTCTATTTACAGTTCTCTTCTGTTTGATGCAATCTCTCTCTACCTGAGACTCAGAGAGAGATGCATGACGAGAGAATAACACATCAATTGATTTTATTATAAAAAATGGTAACATTTGGGAAATGTGATAATGACGTTTCTAATTATAGATTTTGGAGTTACTTAAGTACCAAAAACTGATATTTTTTTTGCTACTAATGTTAATGATAACTGCAGCTGCAGATCAAGTACCGGAAACAGTTACATTGTTCGGTTTCCGGTTTGCATTACACTTTGAACCGGGTCAGATTTGGAATTATGAAAAAGTATTATTACAAAGTCAGTTGGAAACTTGTACAATTTGAGAAATATAACTCCTGTATATAAGCTTTTATTTATTCAGAATTACAAAGTAGAATCCATAGACCTCAAAAACGTTCTTTAAATGCTTTTGGGAATGTAAAAGAAGAAGGAGAAATGATCAAACCCTTTTTAAGGTGCCTCAAAAGCTAATTTCTGTACATATTAAGAGAATTGATCTTAAAGTTTCCTTTTTGTTTGTTTGTTGTTGTCTCACTTGCGTGCAGAGTGATAGAGTTCAAGATACTCAAGTGCAGGACGGTTCCATGACCAGTCTTGCTCCATCGCCGTCTTGCATAGCGAGTTAAACCACTCTCTACCATCGTACCACGCTGATATCGCCCTGCAAAAAGAATACATTCTATCGCTTCTAGTAACACTTTAAGAATCATAGAGAGTGTTAGTTTAGATTTTGGTAGTTTTACCTATTGAGAGCGTAATCCACACCAGGAGCATCAGCCCCATCGAAGCTGAAGCCATTAGGTTCTAGAACTTGAGCTTGTGCCCTTTCTTTATCGTGGTCGACATCAAAAACTGTGTCATAGAGTCCTGTATTGGAAAAATGATAAACCATTATCCTGAAGTCAGCTTGGTCTTGAGTGAAATGGGTAAAGCTTAAGATTCTAATCATAGTCAAAACCGTTACCTCCAGTTTTTCTAACTACAGGAACAGCACCGTATCTCATGGCTATGAGCTGGGTCAGTCCACACGGCTCAAATATCGACGGTACAAGAATAAAGTCAGCCCCAGCATAAATCTGGAGAGAAAAAACACAAAAAGACTTGAAGCAAATTAAGGAACGAAAAACGAATAAAGGTTTGTTATTGTTCTTTTACCAAATGGGAAAGAGGTTCATCGTAGGTTAGAACAAGCCGAGCTCGGTCACCATGAGAAGAATGCAATTGGTTTGCCAAGTTTACGAAATCATTCTGGATCCGAGGATCCGGAGCTGAACCTAGCAATACAACCTGCTTTTAAGAAAACTGTTAAGGATTGTGAAAAATTCATGCCAGGACTTTTTAAAGGTCGAATAAGGCGAGAAAAGGACCTGTCCATTCCGTTCCAAAGTACGCCAGATAGCGTGCTTGATCAAATGTATTCCTTTCTGGTGAGTTAAGCGCGTAATAATTCCTACTAGCGGAAGATCGGCACTCTTTAGTCCAAGCCTGTTCTGCAATTCTCCCTTGGCTGCTCTTTTGCCTTCTACAACATTCTCTGAAGTATAAGGTACCTAAGAACCACACAAAGTGTTCAAACATCACAAGACATAGCAAGAAATTCAAGGGTGAAAAAGGAGAGGATGCGACGAAGCTTACGGGAAGGAAGTTATCGTTGTATGGATCCCATATATCCGGGTCAATCCCGTTTATTATTCCGTGAAACTTATATAAATGTGGAGATATCACAGCGTTTCCAGCTACTTCTTTGGCGTACGTTCGCGAAACCTAGTAAAGTTCAGAGCAGACCAAGTCATATTCGTTCTCAGCTTCACAGGGAAAAGAAAACAATAATCTTTCTGTAACAGATATCTTAAAGGGAGAATGTTTTCAGGACTTACTGTTGTAGCTTTGTCTGCAAATGTCATGGCTTTACCAATGGCATTTGCTCCAAATTCCAAATTATGAATAGTGAAGATAACACGGGTTTTAATTAAACCATAATGAGTGTAATGATCCTTGAATAACCATGAAACCGGAGCACTGGACCAGTCATGACAGTGAAGAATGTCCTGTAGATTGGGAAACCATGAGTTAGAACCATTAGTTAGAACTAAGTATTAAGAGTTTCTACAAAGGGTAGAATAAGTAGCCATACTGGATGAAAACCTCCTTGGAGAAGAAATTCAAGAGCCGCGTGACAGAAGAAACCGAATCTTCCTGCATCATCTGCACAACCGTAAACACATCCTCGCTGAAACAATCTGCAACAGTCAAGCAACAACTTCTTCATGCCATCAAGAGATGATGAATGGATTTTTGGAGGACCTTAAAGAGAAATGCATAAAGCTAACCCGTTTTGTGGATCTAAGAAGTAAACCGAAAGGCCTTCAACTTTTCCATGCCAAACTTTTATTTCGGTTCCTCCCCAGTGATAGCTTCTGTTGAATTGCAAGTCCTTCACCTTATTGTTCACAAAATTTTAGTACAAAGAGACAGATGCAGAAAAAAAGGGGAAGTGAAAGCAGAAAACATGAGAAGACATCTATCTTACAAAGTAGTGCTTTAGACAATCATACTTTGGAAAAATGATGTCCACATTGTGGTTCAATTCTTGAACAGCACGAGAGAGACTAGTGACAACATCACCTAGGCCTCCAACCTACAGGTAATAAATATACATAAACCTAAAATATATATATATATATACAATGTAGTTGATAGCTATAATCACATCTTACGGTTACCTTTGCGATGGGTGCCATTTCAACAGCAATATGTACTATGTGCAATGGTGGTTCCTTTGAAATACCTCCCACAACCGGTAAATGGTAATCCAAACCACTTTTATTATCGAATATTCCACCATCCTCTCTCTCAGAGAACACAAAGTCCATCATGTGAGCATCCAATGGGACCTTGGCTGGCAAAAAGAAGAGAAACATTAGTTACATATCATGAAACAGTCTCTAGAACGGAAACCTGTTAACAACTGAAATCTTACCCGTAGTCTTCATGTGTGAGCTTCCATCATCTGCTGCTTCCATTTTCTGAGGTGGTAAAGGACCCAAGCGGTGAGTCCAACGATTAAAAGAGCCTCTAAACCAAATCTCAGGCTTTCCATTCAAAACCGTGTTTGAAGGATTGTAGAAAACTGTCACAGGCTTTCCCGCTTGAACTTCTAGAGGCTCAGTGTAAACCACGTCTTTCTGGGAAAGCAGAAACTTTTTAAGTGTTCTTTCCTTAGTTTCAGCTTTCAAGCGAGCTATTTTCTCCATCTGCCAAAAAGAAAGAGGATGAAGAAATGTAACTGAATGTAGTCAGATTTTACAAGAATTAAAGCAATTTGGTAAAGAGGATAAGCCGTTCATTCTTTTAGATCTATTGAGCACTGACCTTGGCACGCATAGCTTCTTCTTTTAACTGCCTCTCCTCCTGAAGTTTCCTAAATATCTGATTTTCTTCCTCTAACCAATAAATCTCTTCAGGAGTTCTTCGAGGAACAAGTGCATGGAAATCTTGGCGACTATTATTGTCATACAGAAACGCTCCTTTAGGCGGTCCATCAGCAAAGACCCAGTCAATGACTAAAGCACCGCCGGGCACTACAACTGCATATTGAAATGAAAAAGATCAATAAATCATATGGCAGCAAGAGGATATGTTACTACAAAAACATATCAAAATCAAGTTTGTTCGAGAAGATAAGATAAGAAAGCTTCACATATATACCTTCAGCAAACCACCAATCTCCACTCTTTGGATCAGTCTTTAACTCAGCATCCACAAGCTTTTCAACCATAGATAGTCCATCAGCCCAATTATTAAACCCTCCATGGATCCAGAGTTCTTTGGAATTGGCCAGAGGACCTGAGCTTTTATTGTAATACAGCTTCATTTTATCTTCAGCATTATTATCACTCGGCTCAATGTACCAAACATTCTCAGCCGAGGTTACAGCTTTCTGAATAGCCGGTTTAAGCAATTCACGTCTCTTCTGGGTCTCCGCCTTTGCTTGTGCTCTATCAGCTTCCATTGCAACCTTTTGAGCTTCGATTCTTCTCTTCTCTTCCTTTTTTCTTTCCCTCTCAGATTCTTCCTTAGCTAACTTCTCTTGTTCTCTCCATTTCTCTTCCAAAAGAAAATTCTCAAACTCAACTTTATCCATCCCACATTTAACTTCTACACAGAAATCTTTTAAATCATTGTTGTCATACACACTTTGTCCATTGAAAAACACAAAATC
>CM051365.1:19082346-19107346 GCA_028015245.1 Cardamine occulta
CATCTGATACGCTTCTTTGGGGATATGAAGGAGACATGACCACCAATCTCCATGAATCCATGACTTTTCTAATCTCCTTGTGAAAGACTTCCATCTCCATTCGTTAAACGCTCCCATGATCAAAACATCAGGTTCGTTGTTCAAAGTTGATAGACTCCTGTTGAGAAACACTTCTATGTCTTCATCGGGTTTCGCAATAGCAGGATACACAAACATTCTATCACCTCTATTCAAAGTTTCCTCAGAAAGCGCTTCTATTTCCTTCTTACTAAGAGTCTCTCTTTCAACTTTTAACTTTTGTTCTAACAACTCATCATCCTCGGTTGTTTTCTTATCCAAATGGTCACTTCCATCCACAATATCTGAACTATCCAACACATCCCTCTCATCAAAAACAACAGTGCCTTGTTTCTTTACATTCTCTTTAGCTTCGGGCAACTTACTAACCCCTAGAACCTCGTTTGTTGCCGTAGAAGTAGCATTACTATCTTTTTCACCATTTTTCTTCTGAGTTCTTTTCTGAGCACTTCCTACTGTTGTTCGTCGCCCAAAACCTCTGGGAGCTGAGCTTTTGGGTCCTGAAGAAGCCATTCTTCCTTCCTTCTTCCTTGAAAAATCTTGTTTACAAAAATAAGAAATGCATAAAAAGGACTGAATCAGTAATCTCAACGAAAAGTTCAACACTGTTCTGTGAATCGATTCTTGATTCTTAACCTGCACTAGCCGTGATCTGATGCAGAAACCCATTTGATTTATATTGAGTTTCCAATGAAGAAAGCTGAAATACCAAACCCTGGTTAGAAATTTGTTCAGTCTCATCTCCAGAAGCTTTAAGCCAATAAAACATAACAAAGCTAATCACACCAAAAATAAATCATAGTCCCCAAGATCTTTTTTCTCTCCCCAGCTTGGATTTTCATACATTTAGATTCTCAATATGGCTAGGATTGAATATCAGAAGAAAAATTGGAAATTTCTTATAAAAACTAGCTCAGTTCCTACAATCCACCAATTCAAAACGAGGTTCTAACATGAGACTCCCAATCCAGAGACCCTACCAAATCTCTTAAAAAGATAGTACATTCTATCAAAGTTGGATTCCAACTAAAGACGTCCTGATCGAAAAAGGTGATCTCATTTTTAAAAACTAGGACACTGTGCATTTCAATTCCCGGAAATTAAAATCCAAAGAAGCATCGAATCATGTCCATACGCATGCATATACATAGGAGTGAGATTGAAACAGGAAGAGAATTACAGTAGAAAAGCAGCAAGATTTGGGGCGAGGTAGAAACCCAATACAAGTATTGATCTTGAGGCGACCCTTTTCGTGGAACAATGGTCTCAAACTCGCCGGTCTCTGTATCTGCCAACATATTTCCATGGCTGCCGAAGAAACACAGGAGAAGATGAAGAAGAAAAAGAAGAGACACAACAGAGTTGTACTTCAGGTATATAATATATGAGATGAGATAGAGAATGTTTGTAATTGAAACACCCCCTCCACTGCTTCACCAGACCATTTCTCAATCACTGAAACTCATTTTCATCCTTTTTTTTTTTTCTTAAATTATAAAAATTCAGTAGCCCATGTGCTAATTACGGAGTATTATTATGACATGGTTCTATTCTTGTACTTAAATCTTTTTATCCTATGGTAGTAGAAATCAATCCCAAAATAAACACATGAAAATCTAGAATTTTCCGTAGCTTTGGAACTGTTACTACAGATTTGATGACTAGCAAAATAAATAACAGAAGTTTTTTTTTTCTTTTTTTGACATTAAAAAAAAAGATTTATTATTGCAATCGCAGCCATACATTTAACATATATCAATGGATATTTTTCCTCTGCCTCTGAGGTATATTCCTTACAGTATATCTGCAAAAATCTGGACGGCTAATTCTGCAAATATTAAACTAGAGCAAGAAGAGAGAACCAATAAATTCTGCAACCTCTTGAAACGAATTCGAAGATGAAAAGAAAGTCACATACATAATTGAAATAAAAGTCAAACCGATAAGGAAACAAAAACTTTTTGAAAAAATACATAATCCTAATTGAGAAAAAGAAAAAACAAATTTACAGAAAACTTATAAAAAATGTATATATGTAAAACAAAGAATAAAACAAAATAATGGGGGAACGTTTCCTCTTGGATGAAATGGTTAACGTGTATCTGCAAAAAATCTGGACGGCTAATTCTTAAAGATCACGTGCTAATAAATTGTTTGCCCGATGCATTAGCGCCACGTCAGACAATCCTCCGATGTACATGTCCACGTCACGCCTAAGCGATCCACTTTCTAACAGTGACCGTTGATTAGAATCGCCGTAGGGTCCACGTGTACGAACAAGATACGCAACTGACGGTACAAGGTTCTCTCCACAGAACCCACTCACCAGAGATACCCTCTGAGATGTTCAGTAGTTCCTCCGCAAATGCAAACCATTCACACGCTTCTTCTAAAACTTGAAATCACTGGCTTTGACTATGGCTTTGTTAGGTGTTTTCCACTCTCTCCATCAAGAAGAGGACGAACAATAGATCGGTGTATATGTTCATGAGGTGTAACTCCATGAAGAACCATGTAATCATGAAGCTCTACAATTTCTTCTTCACCGCAATTTTTACTAAACGATGTAATCAAAGTTCCATATGTTATAGAATCTGGAACAACACCTCTCTCAACCATAACCTTCAAAACCTCCTTCGCTTTCTCGTAACAATCAAACTTGCATAAGTGGTTGATCAAGATGTTGTAAGTCACCAGACTAACCAATTTCTCACCGTCCTGTTTCTGCATTTTAGATAAGATATTAACAGCTTCTTCGACATTCCCGGTCTTGAGAGACTCGTGCAACAGCGTGTTGTAAGTTACAACATCCTTGCTTGCCATAGCGTTCACAACCGCTTCAGCCGCACCAGCCAGTCCTCTTTTGCTTAATCCATTAACAATTGAATTGTATATCACAAGATTCGGCGTTATCTTCATCTTGATCATACCCTCATAGATATCAATAGCTCTTTCCAACTTCCCTTCCTTTAGGTATCCATCAATCAAAGTACCAAACAAAATCGCATCAAGATCCAAACCACGAACCAACATACTCCCCAGAATCTGATCAGCACACGCCAGCTTTTTATCCCATACGAAATGGTGTATAAGTGTATTGTGACAAACTATATCTTCCACAAGTTTCTTCTCTGAAATCTGTCTCTGAAACTTAACAGCCTCCTCTACATATCCGTTTCTGCATAGACCTTTGACAACAATGCCGTGAGTAAACCGATCAATTTGCATCTTTTTACTGATCATATCACTCAACACCATTATTGCTCCTTCCATGTCACCTTCCATAAACAGCCAATAAACAATAGAGTTATAGATAACAGTATTCGCCTCAAGTCCCTTACTCGTCATCTCATCACACAACCTTAAAGCTTCATCTGAACTTCCAGCTCTACCATAAGCATCCACTAAAGCTCCATAGGTTATTTCATTGCAACCAACACCTGTTTCAACCATGTCACCACGAATTCTTTCCGCCAAATCTAATCTCCCAACCTTGCAAAACCCGTTAATAACCGAATTGTAAGTAACCACATTAGGTGAGACAGAGTTTCCAGACATCACTCCCATCTTCCCTAAGAGCTGCAATGCAAATCCCATATCACCCGTCTTACAAGCTCCATCAATCATCATATTAAAGCTAACAACATTAGGCCAAACCCCACATTTCAACATCCGGTAAAACACCGATAACGCTTCAAACAACTTATTCTCCTTACAAAACGAATATATAACCAGATTAAAGGTATTCACATTCTCAACATACCCCAAAGAATCCAATTCTTTATAAACCTTCCAAAACCAATCAATCTCATTCAAATTCAATAAACAACCCATAAAATTATTCAAAGCATGAACAGAGACCCAAATTCCCTCTGCTCTCGTCTGCTCAATCACTTTATAAGCTCCTTCAGCATCACCATTCTGTGTACAAGCTCTAACCAATGAATCAAACACATCAAGACTCGAACCAGAGGCTTGGTAAGTTCGAATCAAACCCGATAAAACATGTAAAGGACTCAACTTTTCTCCTTCTACAGACATCAAATTCACCATTATTGATAAAGCATCATCAAATCTTCTTGAATTAACCAGCAAATGAATCATCACACAAGAAGCTTCGAAACAATTCTCTGACTTAGCCAGAGTGTTATTCCCTAGAACCCAGTTGTAGAACTCAAGAGCTAGCTTCGGTGAGCTTCGAAACTGAACAAGAACTCGGCTTATCAATGGATTTGTGAGACTGGGGGAGAATTGATGAAGAGTGTTCCATCTTCTTTGTCTTAAATTCAAACAGACAGCAGTAAAGAGAATGTCTTCCGGCTCAGGATTTGAGAATTTCTTAGCGACGTGAAAGCAACGTACCAAGAAGCTTGTTCTTCTGGCGAAAACGTGAGCGAACATACGGTACCAAAATAATCAGATTACCATAATCACTCTAAAGCCTATAAGCAAAAACCCTAAATCTAAGCAGAGGTCTTTAAACGTAGAATTCGAAGGCATGATATTCTGATAGATGAGCCTTGATCGTGGCGTTTGATAAACCGCAATTACTAACTCCGGCGGTGGCAACGGCGTAAGCTTCTGTAGCAGAGACCAGAGAGAAAGGTGAGGGCTTGACGGTACAAATAAAACACAAAGGGGTTAAAATACCCAACAAAATTACCGGTTTAAGGTTAACCGAAATTGGTTTGGTGAGACATTAAAACTTCATTAAAAGTGAAATTTGCCATTTGTTAAAGAAATGAATGGTTTCTGCAAATAAACCATCAAATTTTAATTTTTTTTACAAGATTAATTCTAACCTGAAAATTATATTAATATGGTTTGAAAAAAACAGCAAGTTCTCTAACAAAACAACATGTAGTTTCACTAAAACAACATTGTTTTGCAGAAAACAGCAATTTCACTAAAACAACGTTGTTTTGGTGATTTCGTAGATACGTCGATAATATAGGCAAATGTTATATAGCAGATAACTTTTAAATTAATAGGATTGACTTGCATAACTTTCAAGTTAGGTTTGATTTTGCAAAAAAATTTTGATAATTTATTTGCAGAAAACTCAATCAAAATCATAAGCAACTGTGAAATATATACGTCTTCCTTGAGTTCATCGCCATGAAAGCTTTGACTTTGAGTGAGCCACCAACACGATGACTTGCTTGTCCTCTGGTTACTATGTAACTTGTGGTCATGTTTGTTAGCAACCGTCGTTGGTTTAGCGACACTATTCTATAACAAAATTTGCAATTAATGATTAAACTCTAAAAGTTTTAGCGTTTTTAATTTTCAACCAATTATCAGTCCTTGTTGTTATCGCTACTAACGATTACAAAACTAACAAAGCCTTTGATTGAGTGATGTTGGCGCGTTACAACATCAACTCTTTCTTCTTCTTTTCCAACTTTTTCTCAAAATAATTGCAAATGGTTACACCTTTCTATCTGTCGGTCTTCTTTTATTAATTAATAGATTTCAAACATTACAACATACAGAATCTCTTCTGAAATTATACTTTTGTTTGTGTGTTTAGCATACTTTTAGAAGTTGGGTCCAAAGTCCAATTGAGGCCCCCATGACATATATTAAAATTCCACTCACCCCTACAAAAAAAAAAAAAAAAAAACTGATTCTTTCACTACTATCATGAGCCATTACGTATCAGCAGTTAAATCAGTCAATCACTGGACCTAGCCACACACTATTTGAAAAAGTTTAGATTAATCCAGAATTCAATCATTAATCCAGATTTCTGTATTTAATGAAAAATGTTCGCTAGCCTCGTCACATACCATATTGAACCACGACAGCTTGGATATACTAGGCTTACATGCTTTCATTTGTCCTTTATTGCATGATAGTTTTTTTCATAAAATGACAATTACAAGATGTAATTTTTGGATTTGTATGTATAAATGCTAGGAATCAATTAAAGGAATCAAATTATTGAGAGAGAGAGAGAGTGTGGTGAATGGTGAAGATAGAGTGGGAGCGAGATAAGACTGGAAAGAGATGTGTTGAGCCCACAAATATGAACTTCTCCATCAAATTCACTTTCAAAGGTCCTTTCTTGAAAAAGGCAAAGGCATAACTCACAAAGGGATCAAAAACATTTTTGACAAACTTCCCTCTCTTAGGCTTTAACGCAAACACTCTCTAAATTCTGTCACTTTCTTTTGACCCCAAAACCATACCCTACCCCTCCATAACCTTATGTCCATAGAATATGTGTCTACTAGTGATATAGATAAGTATATGTTTGGCATTGTTAACTAGAGCGAAAACATGAATCCTTATGGAGTTATTGCATCCGTATTATTAATACTAACGACTTTTTTTCAACGGTTTGATGAAGTCACGATTCACGAATCATAATTTTTTATTTGATATAATGAGTTTCTCAAAAAAAAAAAAAAAAAAACTTATGTATGCATGATATTTCTAGCTGAATTGCCTTGATCTGATGAAATCCCAAGCATATGTATTGCACACTTTTATATTTGACAGAATAACGCTTTCGATTAAACTTAATTCGTGTAGACGGTCCCAAATTTTGTTTTTAATTACCACGCACTTAGATTAATCCATATCGATATATCATTATCTATAGTTACAGCCACAATATGATGTTATAGCTTTGAGTGACGTGTGTGTAAATATAAAATTAACAAGATGCCATTTCATGAACCATCATGATTTTATTTGGGAAAATGAATTGAAAATAGTGTCTTTTTCTTCCTCGTGAGTGCCCCCACTTTGAAGTGGATTCTTTGGACAGTTTACCTGTGGACACAATAATGTTGCAAGGACACATCTGTTCTCATTAATTATACAAAACTTCCCTTTCATATCATATCAAATTATCGCTTAATTAATTACTAGACCTAATAGTGTTGATAAATTAATCTTTTACTATCATAAACAATATCGGTGCTCAATCATTAATATTCTTGTTACGTAGTACATGACATATGACTCGAGGTCTAACGTTTATTATATGATTCATCATCCACAACTAAAAATGAACATTACGAGGAAGAACATTATAACTAATTTTTATACCTTATTTTTGCTAATTCAAAAGTTTCAGATTTTCATGTTTTAATCCTTTATGATCCGGAACGAGTTTGTGATCATATTTGTAAAAATTGAAACCATTCTTTTCCATTACAGATTAGAACTCGAAAGCAAGAATTCAATCAAGTTTCTTTCATGAAATTATTCCTCAGCCTGGTAAGCTATCTGCCTTGTTTTAACAATTATATGGTAACTTTTGTTTATACTGGAATTACAAATCTCCATTTTATTTATTAATTTGGGATGCCATAAAGACATTAAAATACTGAGGAATCTTGAATACAAAACAAACAAAAAAAAAAGAGAGAGAGAGAAAATTATACACAAAGAACATGATCGGTTCTTGAAAAATTTTCCACAATTAATTTAGAAATCTAGTTGATAAAAAAAAAATTAGAAATCTAAAAGAAAAAACATTTGCATGGGAAGCCAATATAAATCTTATACATCTCACGCTTGGGATTCAAGAAAGTTGCTAAAGTAACTCTAAACTGACAAAAATAAGCGAAATCTTTTTTTTTTCAATTTTTTAGTTGAAATTTTAAATTCTTTTTAATATAGTTATAATATAGTATTACTAACTTAACCGTAGAACCCTGTTTGGCTCCAAATCGCGTCTCGAACGCGCCTTAATTCTCGTCCTTTGAGAGTCCTTCCAACTCCTTCAAACACCGACGCGCCGCCGCCTCCTTCGACGCCAGATTTCCTGCTCCTCCGCTTTTGGCTCTTCGCCAGGTACTCGTGCGGCGGCATCATCATGCCTGACTCTTCATCGTCCTCTTCCTCCGACTCGTGTATCGACTCAACCGAGTTAACTCGGTATATCTTACTCCAGTCCGGCACGTTCACCGGCGCAGACGATGCCAACTGGCGCTGAATTCTTCCTCCTCTTCCTCCTCCTCCACCATCTCCCTCTCCTCCGCAGCGTATCTGGTGCACGATCCTCGGCGACGATGACGTGTCCTCAAACGCCAGAGACAAACCACCACCCACGCGCCCATTCCTCGCCACCGCTTCGCGTGTGTTCCACGCAACGTGGGATTCTATCATCTCTGGAGAATCCTTGGGGCTGTGATCGACGGCGTGTGACCAGATGTCCTCCTCCGTGAGCTCTGAATCGTCGGTGACGGAGTTTCCGTTACTGTCACCGTAACTGTAGCTGCTTCCAAGATACCTCTCGCTCTGGCTCATCGTCAGCTTTCGACCTCTTGCCATTGAATCTCTTTAATCACACTAATTGTTTTAGTTAATTACTTTTAAATTGTTAATCTTAAAGCATTTAGAGATTTAAGTAATTAGAGATTTCGCTATAAGTTTTAAACGGAGCGAAATGGACGAGTATATATAGCATTTTTCTGTGAGCACAAAAGTCCAAAAGAATGTGAAATGACAAGTAAACAAATATTAATATCAAATATACCATTGCGTTATAAACTTCTTACAAAAACAACCCCTTAGCATATTTTTACACATTCGAAACCCTAATTTTAATTTCTATATTCTAGTGGTCCTTTCTTTGATGGAGTTTCCACCGTTGGATATAAAATATATAACCAACTTTAAGATGGAAAAAATTCGCACGAAAGGTAGTAAGTAATTTCGTGAATGTGTTTAATATTCTGCCATCTAATAAGCGCAACGAATTTTTAATTTAGACCATCTCTTTTTTTTTTTTTGGTCTTTGATCAAATCAAAGTAAGAATCTTTGTGAGGAGATTTTATTAGGAAGAAAATGGAAATATGGAGGAGTAAATGGAATTTTTGAGAAATGTTAACGAAAACTTTGGAATTATTTGTTGTCTGATTAATGTGGATAATATAAGCCCTCCATTTCCCACACGTAACAGTTAAAAGATAAACAATTTGGTTACGCTGTCAACTTGCCAAATTGGGGAAAAAGTTGCAAATTTTAGATCGCTAGTTTTGGTAATTGTTCACGAGAAGTTTTTCTTGTTCACAATATTTTTTGTAGCAAAATCAAAAGTTTTTGTTTTTATTTTCTTTCTTGATAAGAAGCAAAATCAAAAGTTAGCCAAATTGTTTGTGTGCAACTACGTTCGCGGAAAGATGTTTTTAGTGGACTGGAGTTAATTAATTTACTGTTTTGTATTTAACGTTATCCGTATCATAATCTAGACTTTATATTTGATAATATACATATATAAATTACAGAAATAAAATAAAAGATGTTATGATTTAAGCTTATGTTTAAATTTAGTTTAAAACTCTTTGAAATAAGTTTTAAAGTTTTAAACTGAAAAGAGCTTTAACAACTGTAGAGCAATTTGATTCATGTCCCAAGTAGTTGAATCGAACAGAGATATTCAATAATGTTTTATTTTTCATAATATAAATTATATTTAAAACATGACTGATTCAAACTATTTTCTAAAATAATTATATTGAACATTCTAACTATTTAAAGAGTAGCCAATTGCATTTCTTAAAAGAAAAACTATAATCATTTAATATTGTATTTGCATTACGCCATTTAAATACAATATACTATGGGTACATGACTTAAAATAATCAAATTTTAGGTGGTGCGGTTAGAATTTAGAAACGATAAACAATGGTGGAATACTACTAGTGTAGTTCATCAAAACTGAGACAGTTGGTTTAGTGTAAATTTTAAAAGCGGTTAAAATTATTTATTCAGTTGCCATCTTTCTATACTAATCGTCTATTTTAAATTTGTTACCATCATATTTAATCGTTCTAATCGAATCCTTGAGTGATAGTCATGAAACCGGTTAGTCACTATTGCAGAAGTTAATGAATTTATAAATAGATTCTGAAACTGTTTTTATATATGATTTATAAATGATTAAGACTTAATTACAAGAAAGTATTAATTTATTTCTCGCAACGTTTTCTTATTCATAGACAAAGATTACAATTTTAGTTTACTTTTTATAAGGGTATAAAACTTGAGCAAGTTAAAGGGATCATACATCTGTACATTTGGATTGCGAACTCAATGTTTAAATCCAAAGTGGAACACAGAATAACTCAAGTATATTTCAAACTATGACCATTAATTTAATTAATTGATTAACCTATTGATCGTTAATCAATTGCTTACGCATTTTAATTTAATTTAATAACAACTTTAATTGATGAGCTCAAAGCAGGTCTCCCACTTGTGACGAACTTAGAGCATGATTATTGATAGTAAATAGGTTAGAGGTAATATATGTTGGAGGTAATATAGGTTGGAGAGAGATAGAGATAGAATGTTATATTTACTGATAATATAGATGTTATTTTTAGAACTTTTGGTGATAGTAAATATAGATTTTGATTTAATTAAATTGATTTAATTTATATTTACTCACTATATTACCTATTGATAATCATGCTCTTAGTACAAAGAGAGAGAAGGGTCCCACAGTGTCCAACATTGAACGGCTGAGAATGAGAGACAGAGTATCATACTCACTTCATGAACATATCAGCTACGTTTAATTAAAACGGATTTGTTATAAAGTTTATGGATCTTATTTTTCATTTTCCCTCTTTTGAACAAATCTTTTTAAAAATAATTTGGAGTATTCATTTGGAATAGTAGCAAAAATGTTCATCTTTAAAAATGAAAACTTTTCTAATCATTGGTTTTTTTTTTTTGATAAAAGTTATTGTTTTGTTTACAGAGTATTATACTTTTTTCTCTTAAATATCCGGTTTAATGCTTGCTCTACCACGTATGTTAATATGATTAATTTTCTTCATGCGTATATATGTATTTGTCAATTCAACATAATGACGAAATAGAAGTATCAAAAAATCTCCTGCCACATTGCCGTAGACACATACTCTTTCTCATATTTTATCATAGGAATAACAGATAAGAACTCATTTTAGAGTTTGATCTAACCACGGATACTTAAATTAACATGTGAGAAAATATATTCAAGTATTTTAGAGTCCTCAAGTTCAAAATTATATATGTTACATTTTGAAATATTTTTCTTACGTTGGTATATCCTTCATAGTCACTTATATGACATGCTAGAGAGTATAGATGAGTCGTAAGTGGTTCTATTCCACTCAATAATTCTTAAGAGAAAAAAATAATAAATACCTCAGAATAAAATATATAAGCAGAGCTGTAAGATACCAAAAAAAAAATGAAGATACAATAGAAATGAAGAAAATGAAGAAAATGAATGAAAATATTGACATTACAATGTCTATATTATACGTCTAAATCAATGTAGGGATAAAATATTAATCTGACCAATTGTTTGGTGTCCAATAACTTGACGAGATTATTGGTATAAGTCAGGTGGTTGTCTTTTAGCAAGACGAACAAGTAATTATGTTGTTCTCACTCACTACCCCACATTAGACCCCTACCACCTCTAGGGCAGTTGTAACCCTACTGTAATATTTTTCAACAAAATAATCTGTATTGTATTAATTATCTAAGTAAGCTATTTATCATTTTCTATCATGATATGATACAAATGATCCAATCCTAATATCCTATACAAGATAAGATTTACATCTACTTATTTCGCGTGAAATGCATCAAAGTAAACCATATATTAAATTCATCGTCTAACTTGGATTAACTGTCCATCGTGACTCGTGAGTATCCCCAAGTGGGCTGGTATAGTGGTAATCATAAGAGTAGCTATAAAATCATATATTTAATTTCACGTATGTATATATTTATTTAGAGATATAGACGGATAGTGAAAACTCTATTTTTTTATATCTAATGTAATATCATGATTATTTATATTTCTTATCCACACAAAATTGAAATCAAAATTTTAAAGTTTATACTTTCTAACTCAAAATCAGTAGTAACAAGTGTATTTATAAGTGTTTTAGCACGAGATATTCAAAACTTTAGGTCACTTTTAGAGCAAATAATTAAAACTGATTATTGGATATTTTTATGTGCTCTGAATTTATCGAATTTACGACAACATAATGGAACTTTCTCATGCGGAATATCTTCTTAATATTATAAATCTTCTAAACCGGTAGAAGCGGGACAAACTAGATTTCTTTTAGTTTTTAATTTAGTATATTCAATTTGGAAAATGGAATTTCTGGAGTCGGAAATATATAGAGAATAATATGATTGGCCATGTGCAAAGCCTTAACGCTGGCCAAAGATTGGATCTCTAGATTCCATGGATCATTAGCAACCAAAAAATAAAATAGACATATTGTATCGTATTTATTAAATGTATTTTTCAAAGAAACAAACAAAACAAGTAACAAACACACAGTTGATAAATACATGACAACACAACTATATTATAAAAAAAAACATCCAAGAGAGGTTGACATTGATGATTTCCTTGGTCTCTAGCTGACGAATATGCTTGTTTTAAGTTAAAAATTACAAATTCTGGTTCACAATCTTTTATTCCTTTTGCACTACTTTTCTAAAAATTGAAGACGCAATAAATTTTTTTATTTTTTCTGAAGATGCAATGATTAAAGTTGTAAGGTGAATTTGTAGATGTATCATTGTAACCATGTCCCAAAAATCATGGGAACACTTTGATCTGATGATTGGTTTAAAGGTAAAGAAGTTTCTTTACTTTGTATCTGAGGTTCAAATTCCAAACTATAAAAAAATTGTTGCAAATGGTCGTCCTTGTAGGTTCCCACATAGACCAAAATAACATCAAAATCGCATATGTTGCCACTTAGTTCTATCATGAAATTTTATAGTACGGTTATGGCGAATTGATGATACATTATTTTTGTTAAAGTGGTTAGAAACTTAGAATGTTGTAATGGAATTGATGTAGCCTACATATTATTATTTTTAAACACATTATTTGACTAGGATGCTTAAAAAGTTTAAACAAATTAACGACGACCAGTAATTTAGGAATTTGATGAACATGATTTATGAGTCGTTTATTCTATTTATCAGGAAGATGTTTTAAAAAAAAAAAATTGGTCAAAAATGAAAAGATAACACTATTTAGTTTTTCTATTATAAAATTTTTTTCAATTTAAAAAATTTACAGATAGCCCGAATGACTATTTCAGATAGAAACCCATTTAAACTCATAATTTAGAACCAAACTTAGTGATGAAACGGGTCTAAAGAACATTATGATGTTACAGCCCATAGGCAATAAGAGAGCACCATTTATGATGTAAACAGATCGAATAAAATTATCCATGAAAACTTAACACCCTCCAAAGTTTTACATATTTCCTTCTAAACATCTTCCTTTCAACACATTAATGTTGATAAATATTATCTTGATCAGAGACGAGCTCAAATTTGTCAAAATCCATCTTATTGCCTACAACTTCCATAGTCATAGATCTCGCCATCTTTATCAAACATTCACCTCTTCTCAACCTCATCTCCTCAATTCCTCCTAATTCTCTCGCCATCTCCAAACACTTCTCTAACTCAACCACAAACAAATTCATCTCCTCATACTTTTCTTTCAAGACAAGTTTCGCATCTGTCAACTTAACCCTAACCCTTTCCTCCCTCCACATCTCAGCCATCTTCAACATCTGCCTCTCCTCCTCCGTCTCGTCCCACATCTTCCTTGTATTCGCCTTTAACTCATTGATTCTCGTTACCAGTTCCTCGCACACCTTCTCCATTGTGTCTCTTTCTCTTCTCAATCGATTCTCTACTGATTCCATATCCAAAATCTTCTTCTTTAACCTAGAATTCTCAGCTTTAACTCTTTTCATTTCTTTCTGTTCTTTGCTTAACTTTTCCTTCAAGTAATCAACAAATGAATCAATGGTTTCTTCTCTCCCATTTCTAAAATTTATGTTGAAACATCTAATATTTTCCTGCGATCCAAACTTTTCTGCCTCCAGCTCTCTGATTCTCGATTGAGCCTTCCATAACTCCGCTTGAAGACAAGGAACAAGGGTAATGTCTAGAAGCTCATCTTCTTGAAACTTCTAATAAGGTTCAACGGAGTAGTATGTTCGGAGTGATCCCAAGTCCCATTTTGTTAGGCTCTCCATCTACAATATTCGTGTGTGAGTTGTACACTGAACCAGAACAAACCGGATATAGATTTAACAAATTGCAACATCCCTTACCAATTTACCATAACCAAATTACCTGAATAGACTACTAAGTCTAAGTGTACGCAAATGAAATTAACTAAGAAAAATCAGAAACCAAACCAAATGAATCACAACAAACCTGTGATAAATAAAGCGTTCTGCCAAGGAACCTTGACCTTGAGGAGAAGGCTTTTGGTTGAAGTCGACGAGAGTGATTACGATGGAACAACGTTAATAATAGTTGCTGCTGTTGTCTCATATCTGGAGTCGACAATGAGAGAAAAGACAACGTTCATAAGGGATACGACGAAAATTAAGATTTTTAACCATTTTAGGTACATATATATATATATAATTATATCTACATTTACATTGAATCATAATGTAGAATATTAAGAAAGATATTTCTAAATCATTTAAGATAATGATTTGGTACCTGATTTGGTCTCTTTACTATATCTATGGTTATTATTACTCTTTGATCACACATATATAAACTAAATGCTTGTGATTTAGTTTAGAGCACAATAAATTATGACCTTTTTCCCTTTTATTTTCACATACCAATTTAGTATAAAGCAAATATTTTCTTCTAACAATAGATTTTTTTTACCAATTCAGCATTTTTGTTTTAATGGTGTAGATGACTGATGTTTTAGTTTCCCCTTCATTTTCTTGAGACTGTTTCAAATTCTAAAATCTAAAAAAATTCGATGCAATTAGACTTTGGCTCACCAAAATCTTCGGTCTTCTGCAATTTAACAGATTTGTTGTTTGACCTTCGTAAAGTTAATTGATTATTGATTATACTATTAAAAATAGTAACTGAGCCTAAACCAAAAAAGTGAAGCATAAATTCTCCATTTGAATTAGCACATTCGAAGAACAAACAAACTTAGCAAAGCTTGAAAATTAAGTGTCAATTAAAGAGCAAGAACAGTTAAAGAAACAGAAAGAATCATCCAACAACAAAACTAACACCAGAGGGACAGAAGCAAAGCAGAAGCCAGAAAATGAACCAAAGTTGCAATCCCTTAAACCTGTCTTTAACAAAGCTGGCGCCGCTTGTAACGCACCATCACATTGCCTTTAACGCCCACCACCATAGCGTTCCAGTCGATCTCAGGGAACGGTGAAACCAACTCAAACTCAAAGTTCCTCAACAGATGACTCCATATGGCTTTGATCTGCAGGTAAGCAAAAGGCTCTCCAAGGCACCCGTGCCTACCTCCACCGAATGAGATGTACGAGAAAGCTCCTGCAGCTTTGTCCTCTTCTCTTCCCGGGGAGTATCTATTAGGGTCATAGGTGTCGGGGTCTTTGAAGACATGCGGTAAGCGGTTGGCAAATGCAGGCGAGGTTGCAACGATGTGGCCCTTTGGGATGTCATACGTTGTTCCATCCCGAGCTGTCACATTGAAATCGCTGTGCGAGGCTCTCATTAGCATGATCAATGGAGGGTGAAGCCTTAAAGCTTCCTTAATGCAGCGGTAGAGAACATCCATCTCGGATAAGATATCGTGATCAATCTTGTCTCCATGTTTCTCAATCAAGCTCTTCTGCTCATCAAGAGCAGCCGAGAAGTACTCTTTGTATCGCATTAGATAAGCACCAGTCCAGGTGGAAGTGATAGAGCTCGTGTGTTGTCCTGCAAACAGAGCAGCAATGAGCAAACCGGTGACTTCAGATTCGGTTGTCTGTCTACCGTCTTTGTACTTCGATTCGATGAAACACTGCAACATGTCATTCTCTGAACTTCCAGATCGTTTTCTCGACCCTATGATTTTTGAAAAAATATCCGCAAGCTTTTCTCGGGCACGGTCACGACGACGATGAGCTGGAAGTGGGAGGTATGGGAAGAGAACACTGATGGGAAGCATTCCATTGTCAAGGTCATGAAACAAAGCAGAGACATCATCAAAAAGCTGGTCACGAACTTCCCGACCCAGTAAACATCTACTTGCAGTCAAGATGATGAGACGCTCTAGCTCAACCTTTAGATCAACTTCACCACAATCTCCCCACTTGGAGAAGTAATCCTGCCAAGAACAAGAACAAGTATTCATAAATGAAACTACAAAAAACACCTCAAGTGGAGAATCATGTCCTCCTTTCATCGATATAACTCTAAAAATGAATCCGAATACATGAACCAAAAACTCATATACTCACTAAGTTATAAGAGAAAGCAAAAAAAGATCACAATTTGGTTTACCTCGGCTTCAGTAACCATCATATCCACATAACCCTTCAACTTGCTGGCTCTAAGTGCCTCAGTAAAGAACCGAAACTGCTCCTGGCGAACGGAATAATCGACATCGAAAACAACTCCAGGGCCAAAAGTAGGCACATTGAACTGATAGACTTCCTGCTGACTGAGATCAGATTCATTAGCTTTGAAGAAATGAGAAGAAACTTCAGGACCAATGAGAAAAGTAATCTTTTTGTGAAGAAGATTGACAGTGAAAACACTTCCAAGCTTAGGGTATTCCTCTCTAAGCATCACAATTGGTCCTTTCAAGAATTTGATAAGACTTCCAATCAATGGAGGCCAAGCTTTAAGAGTAGGAGGAAGACGCTTCTTCTTTGAATCAGAAGTGAAGAAGATGGAGAAGATGAGTTTGGCTACAACAACTGTTGCCATTATAACCAAACCCGTCTTCAACAATTTGTTCTCTAAATCCAATTCCATTTTTTTTTTTTTGCTTTTAAACTGTGAAATCCATCAAAAAGAAAAGTCAAAATCAAACACTCAAAAAGAGACTTAGGCACAAATTAGATCCGATCCAGATTGAATCGTGAGTGATCTAAGAATCAATGTTAAAGATTTTGTACAATAGAAAGAAGAGGTAGTGAAGATCGACACAAAAGCTTTATATAAACCACAGGGAATGCGAAAAAGCTGAGTGTAATTGGTTGAAGAGGAAAATTAAAAGAAGCATACTTGAGAGGAAGCAATTGATACGATGATGGAGCTTCAGAGACGGCGCGTGTGATGAGTGAGGAGGAAGAAGAAGACAAAACGGCTCAGCAGATTTGGCTCCGACGACGGAGAAATCGTTGCTGTGAATCCGACTAAGATGATACTGATTTTATCTCTCTCACCCTTTATTACTTAAACACTTCTCATTTTTTTATTTTATTAATATTTTCGAGCTTTTTCTAAAATCAAAATTTAGCTGTAAATCTGACATGTGGCATTTAACAGTTTTTTATTGATTGGATGGTATTTGTTTTCAACAAATATAAACCAACGGCGGTTCTCATAATAACGATTCATGTATCCTTATGAATAAGTTCAAACATTTGCTACATTTATATAAACTTATTGTCATTTTCTCTAATAAATTTCACCTTTTTTTTTCTAACTAATCCTAAGATATTTAACATGTCATTGGCCGAATAAAGTGGGTGTTGAACTCAAGCTCATGAATTTAAAACCGAGAAAGTTTAGTAAAAACATGGACTAAGTAAAATGGCTGGATGGGTTTTGTGCCTTGACGGAGAACACAAAGTAACTCATCATTCTTATACTATTTTTTAACTATAAAAAACAAAGTGACTCAGTCGTCGTGAGCTCGTGGCCACAACACATGCTATGCTTGAGTATTATATTATGATTTATATCTAAATCTTTGTTCTTAGTGCCGAGATTGGTTAAGCTTCGTTTTAAACTGAAATAATTGTGTATGTCGAGGAACTACTACTGATTTTTTAAAATAACATCTACATTACGCACACGGAATTCTTACAAAACTAGCAAAATCCAGTACTATGAGCAATCCGGGTTAGCTTGTTTTTTCAGCCTGTCTTAGGTAACAAAAACGACCAACTATAAGATTTAATAAAGCAAAAGAACATTAGGAAATTATAAAATTCAAGAGCGATTTATATTTCTGTAACGTTTTTTTAAAGATACTCTACTTTTTTTATCTACCATTCACATCAATAGTCAATAATTTACGTTTTGAGAATTATTTTGCTATTTTTTTTGTTAATGTGCTAAAATTGGAACTAGTTACAAATTCTAATTTTCGACGTTCCATGATTATTATATTTCTCTTTTTCAGATATAAATAATAGTAGTACTAGTTTTTTCTCAGTTAGTGACTCACAAGTCACAAGCCCGATTTTGACACTTGCTTAGCTGTCACTGGGAAAGAAGTATTGGTATTTAACTACTAATAATTAAAGATGGCTAAGATACTCTAGAGGTGAAATTCGATTGCTGACTAAATCATTCCTCAGATGGTGGAATATATCGGAAAAAAAGCTATATTTTTATGTGATAAATTTACTATCAATTACTTAAGAAATTTTTAGTTTATGGAAAACCACCACATTTGAAATAAAGGAAAAAAAAAATTAAGAATTAAATCAAAAAACTGTTTTAAGTAATTGATAGTAAATTTATCACAAAAAACATAGTTTTTATATAGATATATTTCGATATATTCCACCATATGAGGAATGATTTAGTCAGCAATCGAATTTCACCTCTAGAGTTTTGGCCCACCCCCTAGTTTCTACTTTCCTTTCACGCCCAAGAGTTTCTGATTTTGTCACCTGGACTTGTCAATAAGGCCTACTTATTACCTTGGGCCTTCTTCGTTTTGGATTCTCATATTGAAATCATTCAATAAACATGATTTCTATTAAATTTGATAAAATCAAACCTTGACAATTTTTGTTAGTAATATATTAAGGGATTTTTACAAACTCCACCCACTCATGATAATTTGACACTAATACATTTCTTTTGTTATACTGACCTATTTTCAGTTATACAACGTCTTAAAGTTGAATTCGGTTCCAAGTTCCGACGCATAAACTTGTGTTCTAATGATTGAACACAACTTGCCTAAAATCTAAACAATACGAACTCGTTTTTCTATATATTTTTACTATCCCTAGCTCGGTTTGGTGTATGCTTCAACAATTTTTTACATTTTTTTGTTGGAATGTTAAATTATTACTCAAAAAGGTGGCCAGGCTAAATACAAAGAACTACGGGAAAAAAACCCAGCTCGGTTAGTTCTATCGTACTACCGAATATTATTAATCAGACAACCATTCTCTTGGACGAGTTATACGAAGACCTATTTAGTAGTCAATTTGTGATTTTTTTTATCGCACCGGTTCGATCAACTCAAAATTTGCATGTTGGCCAGACCAAGTAGATTTGTCTTGTCAGTTCATGATTCTTGAAAAAAAAAATTATTGTAAGAGTATGTTCATGTAGCCACTATCATATATTAATTTTATCAATGAGCTACCTTTTTATTCTATGTATTCGATTTTATATTCAGTACCAATTAGTTTGAATAGTTTGGTAATCTAAAGTTATACTATAAGCTTTATTCATGCATGCAAATATTTATTTATTATATATCAGGCACACTAAAAATAATATTTAGGAACACACAAAAAAAGATATGGTAATATGCGAGATAATGCCTTCGTTTTGACAACGCGAAATAATGCCTTGAGATGGTATTATTCTATAAGGAGATCACATGGACCGTCATTTTGAAATCGATTCATTTCAGTGGGATAAATATGTTTTTTTTCTTTTTGCCGGCAGTGGGATAAATAATTTAATTACACTAATCATGGATTACGATGAATGTATCCTAACTGCCCAACAATCGGATGTATATATATACAGAGAATTAAGATATTTTTTTTTGTAAACAATTAAGAAAAATATTTGAAATTAAGACCAAAAAATACATACAGGGAATTTTTTTTTTTTTACGTTTTGTTATGTTATAAACGCCGTTCAAGTCATTCCGTTAAATAAAAAAATGGAGTCAAATTCGAAATGTCAAACTAGCAAATTTTGAATGTTTGTGAATTAAAGAGACACTAATATATAGTCTAAGTATTTTTTTGGGAGTCTAAATAGTTCGTGAATTTTTCTAGCAAATGGTAATGAGTTGAGGTGTTTTTAAGATTTTTTCATTTTTATATACTACACTTATGCACTAGTTCTTTTCTAACAAACCGAATGAATCCAAGCAGTTAGATATTACGTTTCTATATTTTTTTTGATAAATATTACGTTTATATATTTCATATCTTTTTAAAACAATGAAGATTCAAACAAAAACCTATCCAAGTCAGGATCCGATACCTCTATTTTTTTTTTAAAGTTGTTTGTAATTTATTTTTTATCATAATAGTAAAACAATAAGCCCGGTATAGGTTTTATTTATCAGAAAAGTGAAAGCATTTAAGCTGTTTCCCTAAATTAACCAATTTTCTTATTTGTTTGACCAACTCACGTTCTTTTTAGTTATTTATCTATAGAACTACGATAGGATCCCACGAGATTCTCGAGTTGTAGAATTATTTTACCCTCGTTTCCCGCAATAATATCGACTTGTATGCATGCATTCACACGCGCATACATGTATAACACAATCTTATTATCACATCTTACTGAAATTATTTTAAGGAACTCTCTTGTCCTTTATTTGATAAATTTATATTCATTCTATACCTTTAAATACTAGATTTCTCAAATCAGGTCTACGCGGCTACGTGCAATATGTAGATATTGCGTTCATTTATAAAAAAGACAACATCTTCTTATCAAGATTTGGGATCCGAAATTAAAATGTTTGAATGGCCCCATATCCTATATCCTTGTGGATCTCACAATTTACTTATCGTTTTATTTATTTAGGAACTAGACGATGTCCCCACTCTTCTCTCGCAAAATTAAATATTATATTTGTTTAATATAATATAGGAACGACCATATCATTGTTAGGCTATATATTTACAGCTTGGTTTTCAATATACAATGTTAAATTGAAATGCTCATCACGACGGTTAATAAATTGTTAACATTTATTTTATGATCAAATGTGAAACCGCACTAAACGTGGCTGCATCGGAATACAAATGTATATATATTTTTTTTGATAATTAATATACAAATTTATTTTCTTAAGGAGAAAGAAAACCGAAGTTGTCAAAGTCAAAGGAGCCGTAATTTAGGGTTTGACGGGATGTATTTAAGCAACTTAAGCACGCAAACACTCCGACCCAAGTTTAGCAAATAATTTTATATGAAAATTTGAATCAAACAGTTTAATTGTAGATGAATTGTAGATGTGGAAAAATACAATGTCAAATAC
Source organism: Cardamine occulta (assembly GCA_028015245.1). Lineage (NCBI taxonomy): Eukaryota > Viridiplantae > Streptophyta > Magnoliopsida > Brassicales > Brassicaceae > Cardamine > Cardamine occulta. Next base: position 19,103,679 of record CM051365.1, read on the forward strand.
TCCACATGATAATATAAGTAAAATATATAACATTAAATACTAGCATCAATAAAACAAGTTATAAAAACATTACTACTTTCATACCTACATTTACGAAAACGAGCTTCGTGTAAACTGTCCGCTGTGGAAGCTGCTAAAGTGCTAAAGACTCACTGGTCTTATCATTTATTGCCTTGCCGCGTTTGCCATATCGCCGCGTTTGTGACTCAATAGTCAACGTAGTTTGACCTTTTTAATTTTAAAGCACGAGTTTGGCATGTCCAACGTGTTACTTTTTGTACTTCACATTTTTTTTCTTTTTTCTCTCTCATATTTATTTTTATAGAACTATTTCGTTCCTTTTAATATTGATGCTGCAAATCTAGTTGGTCTACTCGTTGGTTCAATGGAATTTGTTTCATTGTAAATTTATACACCATCCGTTTCATATTAGTTGTCGCTTTAGACATTAAAACTTGTTTCCTATTAATTGTCGTTTTAAGTTTTCAATGCATATGTTTGATAAAATTTTCAACTATGTCCATCATGTTTTAATGTCTTGACAAATGAAATAAAATCAAATAAACATTAATTAGAGGTAAAACAGATAAATTAAATATTTTTTTAATATGTGTGAAACAACCTTAAACGATAACTAATTTGAAACGAAGGAAATATATACATATACAGTTTTTCGTAAACAAAATAAACAGTTTTTTATCGGATATTCTTTATTGATTTAAGCTAACCCAAAGATTGACAGAGTTAGTAAGTATATCGAGTGTAAAAACATTGAATATGATCTTATTTTAGTTTTTGGAAGGCCTCTCCCACAAATTATAAAAGACATTAAAATATACAGATATATAAGAGATTCACATGTAGTATGGAGCAGGAAATTAAGTAAATTAATGGTTTCTGTTTGAAAGTTCGATCGCAGATGGGTTGCAGCTATTACACTTTCTTTGTCGGCAACCAATAAATCCTAGTGTATGCCCTTGCAGATCGGATTAATATATTATTGTATATATCTCGTTCAAACTTGGGATTTTTTCTACATATGATACTTGCATTTCAACAATAACACGATAGCGATTGTATGGGAAAATCTAAAATGAATCAGATGAAATAAATATAAAATTTTGATTTAATTGTAATGATTGTTTAAATAAATAATTTTATGTATGATCATAACTATACGGTTAAATGTGCTTTGATATAGTAAAATTATCGACTGAGTGATTTATTTGAAAATAGTAATTTAGGGCACTTAGAATATTTATACAACTTGTTAGAAAGACATGTAAAACATGTAGAAAAAATAATTGGTCTGTATACATTTGCTAGATAGCATTTCAACATAACAACTCATGGTCAGAGAAAGGTGAAACTCAGATGCACACAAGGGTTTCATAAAGATAGAGAGATTCATAGACTATGGAATTTGTTTGATCATTTTTTTTGTTTAAATACAGAAAGACAATGGAAATTTAAGTACGTACGAGTATTACAGTTAAACCTCTATAAATTAATACTCGATTCATTAATATCTCATTAAATTAATAATTCTGACCGGTTTCAAATTGTTATTTTGACCCGAATATCACATTTATAAATTAATAATCTCGATAAATTAATAAAATATTATAAAAATATATTGGTCCTAAGATTATTAATTTAAAGAGGTTTTACTTATATATTCGTCAACAATGTATAAATTTTAACTTATTAACCAAAAAACACATGTATAAATATAAAACAATATTAGTTTGCCGATTGACTCGAGGTCATTAGTTCGTACTAAAAGTAAAATCATTTTGTTGACAGAAAAATGAAAAGGCATTTTCGATTAACATTATTTTTGCTTTACAACTTTAATTGATGGTGACGGTCTCAAATCTATTAAATCCAAAGCATGTATCCATCATTGTTAATTCGTTTATAAAACCCATGATATCAAGAGTTGTCAATTTTCCTCTTTTGACATCTTTCAATTTCAATCTTGTAGTTGGGTTGTTGTGGAATATAAATAATAATTTCCAAGTTAGGTGTTGTGGAAACCATGCATTGTGGAAACCATGCATATCCATAGTAATCTTCGTAAAGTCCCGAATCTTATGTTGGTAGTCTATATTTTTCTTCTCGATCTCATCCATATTCCGTCTTTAATTCATTGTTTTTTTTGGTGTGTCCCTTACTTCCTTTACAAAAGGAAAAATTATAATTCGGAAACGAGTCAAACAACACTCAATAAATGAATTATTCCCCAATCAGTTGTTAACATTTTTTTTGAATATTCCCTGTTTGTAATATAATAATATCAGATAAGTTCTTATTATTTATTAAAGGGTTTAGTATTTTGGTGTACGTATGTATTATGTACCTGCGCGGCTGCTAACCGTAAAAAGTATTTAAAAAAATTGAATACGTATATTTTTCTTCAAAACATTAAATATAGCCATGTGGTCATCGTAGAAATAACGAGTGACTCGTTGTTTTCCATAATTGCCACGATGCAACTGCCTTATTTTCCAACATATCTTAACTGTAAGCATTTGCACGACTTTAATGCAATTTCCTAATGTGATATGTTGTTTCGAAATTCTGTAAAAAAATGACCGGGGCTTGTATAATTCAGTTTGATAGTGTCATTCAGAATTCAGACCACATCCACATCCGGTTAACTGTTTGCGTGATTTTTCCTTTCATTATCTATCTACAACTAGAAACTCGTAAGAAAAAGTGATAAATTTTAAATGTAATAGATTCTTGTTAAAATTTAAACAATCCGTGAGGTTCAGGGTTCATAATAATGTGTAATTAAAAAGACATAATTGCTGTCTTTACACAGTGCAGAAAAGATTAAACGTTAATAGAGGGTCAAAACTGGAAATGTGGTTATGTTAATCAAATGGTTTTAGTTTAGTGGTTCTCAATTGAGGAAGAATTGTCCTGTCGATCTAAATTAGGGATCAATTCCCTTCAAACACAGAATTCTTTATCATTTTCCATTTTGCTATCGGAGTATTCACATTGTTTTCCGGGTTTTGGGATTAGTCGGAACTCATAACCTGTTGACTCGAAAATCAGCTAGAGAATCAAAAACTCCACGATCTAATTTCTGAGCTTATTATATCCGTTGATCCGGATCATCCGAGTTATAAAAAAAAAAAAAAAACTGAAAACCTTATTTAATTGCTGTCTTGACTGTGGAGTGTGTGTTCTGCGTTAGTTTTCGCACTCGGCGTTTCATTCGTGAGTGTTCTCAAAGAAAACAAGAAGAAGCCCATAAGTAAATTTCAATTATCACTATCATTAATATTTAGTAGTCTTATTAGTATCTCTAATAGTGTACCCTGATGACAAACTTAGTACGATAAAGACTTGTTAAAAGAACAAGGGATAGTAATTGTTCTTTTGTTGCGAATCAGGACTTGACCTTTGTTTTCTTTATATAAAACTACACATTCTATATTTTGTTAGTTTAATAAAAGGAAAATTCCACAAAAATACACCAACTATTTATTGATTTCTAAAAAAATATAGAAACTTTGTGGATATCCAAAACAAAATATGAATTAATTTTTTTTCCATTATAATACACAAACTTTTAAATTGTATCCCTTTAACATTTAGGATTTGACAAAAAGTAAAATATAATTATTTTTAATTAAAATAAAATATTATGA
>CM051365.1:19107446-19132446 GCA_028015245.1 Cardamine occulta
TAAAAAACTATTTTATAAAATCCGAAAAACTCAATAAAATTGTAAAAAATGTAAAAAACCTAAAATAAGTCTTAAAATAATAATTAAACTTGTAAAATTTTGAATTCATAAATTAAAAATCCAAAAAAGATAAAATTTCTAATACTTTAAAAAAGTTAAATTATAAATCTTTAAACTCATAAAATTTCAGTAATAAAGTTACCATTAGTTTTTGAAAATAATATCATGAAATTATGTGCAAATATAATAATATACGTTGTATTTATTTGTGATTTGGATAATTTCTGATGTAAATAATATAATATATATACATAATTTTAAAAATTTGATATATGTTATTTACCTTATATATGGTAATACAAATTTTTAAGTACTTTAATATTTAATGAATTAAAATTTTCATAAAAGGGTATACTATATGAAAATATTTTGTATCTATAATATAAATGTTAAATTTTAGAATTATTTTAATATTTAAATAATTTAACAAAATATTTTTTTTTTTTGCATTTGATAATTTAGTATTTTAATTTCTAGAATTTTACAGATTTTTTAAGATTTGAAAAAGAATTTTAGGAATTATTTTTGAGTTTTATAAAATAATTTATAATTTAAATATTATTTTTATTAAAAAAATTAAAAAATTAAAAAATAATTTCTGTTAAATGGATTTAATTTAAAAATATTTTTTTATCATAATAATTTTTTGTACCCACAAAATTCGTGTATTTTTATGAAAATCGATAAATAGTTGGTATATTTTATAAAATTTTCCCTTTAATAAAAGTATGTAAACGAAATTTTATAAGCTAATACGTGTTTTGATCTATGACCTCAAACAAAGTATATATAACATCTTTGTCTAATTATATATAAATAAAGCCAGAAACTTGGAATTGTTTTTTCAATAATCATTTTCATACTTATGTACTAATTAAACTAGAAATGCTGGGATAAAACGATAATATGATTCAAGTGATGCTTGTGGAGTGACAGGGTCATTAAATTTCTTAGATATTTGTGAATGTCAAAATCCCGTAAAATCGTAAAATCATTCTATAACGAAAATCTCAAAAGAAGTGCTCAATCAAACCACACATCAAGCAAAAGACCAAGACATGTCTAATCGCGCTAGACATCTGTCTTCCACTCCACAAAAGATCGAAAAATGGTGCAGCTTACAAATTTTCTTCAAAAGCCAGCTTACGTGTTTATCAGGCTTGCCTGGAGTCCTGGACTAACTTGTTTCCATGTCCTAGGTCATAACTCATAACTGACTCATATCCTTGCACAAAAAAAAATGTAATGTAAATTTAGATTTATCTGAAAACATAGAGTCAGATACGATGCGGATCGGTTGACACGATACGACACGATACGAGAGATGCATAGGCTTATTTTTGTGTAAACATTTTAATATATTTGTTATGAAACGGATGTGATTATTAAATAAAGATAAGAGAGCTTATTTTATTTATTCTTCTGTAAATAAAAAAATAAATATTCCCGGGGCAGTCTAGACACGGCTAATTCGCCTTTATAATACATCTACTCTGAACCAAGTCGCAGAAAGATAACCAAACGAAGAGAAAGAGAGAGAGAGAGAAAAAATACCGGAGAAAGAGAGAGAGAGAGAGAAGAAGAAATTAAGAGTTCGTTGAGATATAATCATCTTCTCATCGTACTCTGCTTTTGTGTCTTCTTGATCCATAATTCATTTTTTTTTATAAATAGAAAAAAATAAAAGAAATGGGTTCGGAAACCACCGCCGTGGAAAACCTTCAGCAACCTTTGTTAGAGGCAACGAAATCGGAGGTTGATTACAGGATGGAGAGTGTATTAACGGACACGCATTTACCTTATTACCGGCGGATTTATTTTGCGGCGTTGATTGAGATGAAATACCTCTTTCACTTGGCGGCTCCGGCGATCTTTGTTTACGTCATCAACAATGGTATGTCGATGTTCACTCGTATCTTCGCTGGTCGTTTGGGAAGTATGCAACTCGCTGCTGCTTCTCTCGGAAACAGCGGTTTCAATATGTTCACCCTTGGTCTCTTGGTACGTTACACACTACTTACTTAAACATTTCATTTCTCTTCTAATTATTTTCAAATTTACAAAACTTACAAAAAAAATCAGATGTAAAATATATCCACAAACTCAGAAACTAATAAATGGATCTGATAAAAGACCACATCACATCTTCGATTTATGGAAGTTGTCAACATTTTTATTTAAAAAACAGAAAGAAAAAAAAAACAGAGAATTTCTTCTGAGATTATATGAACTTCTTCTTTGTTCTTCAAGAATCTAACCGTATTTTGTTTTGTGTTTTTTTCTTTTCCGGTGACATAGCTTGGAATGGGAAGTGCAGTGGAAACATTATGTGGGCAAGCGCACGGAGCTCATAGATACGACATGCTCGGAGTCTACTTACAAAGATCCACGGTGGTTCTAGTCCTCACCGGACTTCCAATGACACTACTCTTCATCTTCTCAAAACCTATCCTCACTCTCCTCGGCGAGCCAGCTGACGTGGCATCAATGGCTTCCGTCTTTGTCTACGGTATGATCCCAATGATCTTTGCTTACGCGGTCAACTTCCCGATCCAAAAATTTCTCCAATCACAGAGCATCGTTACGCCGAGCGCTTACATCTCAGCCGCAACACTCGTCATCCACCTAGTCCTCTCTTGGCTCGCCGTCTTCAAGTTTGGCTGGGGCTTACTTGGTCTCTCCGTCGTTCACAGTCTCTCGTGGTGGATCATCGTCATTGCTCAGATTCTTTACATTAAGATGAGTCCAAGATGTCGCCGGACTTGGGGTGGTTTTAGCTGGAAAGCTTTCGACGGTCTTTGGGACTTTTTCCAGTTATCGGCGGCTTCCGCCGTCATGCTCTGCCTTGAAACTTGGTATTCTCAGATTCTTGTTCTCCTCGCCGGACTTCTCAAAAACCCTGAACTCGCTTTGGATTCTCTAGCAATCTGGTAAATTTATTTCTTGCATATTTTCGTTTTCAATTATTTACCTAATTATGAAATACTCTATACATAATGTGCCAATTTTTTTTTTTTTTTTAAATACCACACATGGTATCACTAACAGCCGAAAATAGATAACTTTTGTTTTCTGGGGTAGTAATCATAATTTTAGAATACTTCCAAGACTTGAGTGTTTCCATGAAATGTTTGAGATTAAAAAACAAAAAGTGGATCATTTATTTATTATTGATAAAGATTTAAGAACAGTGCATCTGAGCATAGTTACTCTTTATCATTTGTCCGATCATACTTTTGAACGTTTTGTAGTTAGTAAAAAATAATTTAATAGTATAACTTTCTTTTTTTTTGTATTTTCGGCTACTTTCCTGGAATCTCCTTTTTTGAGAAGCGAAAGTCACGTTCGTCTGTATGTGATGATTATTATCGTCGTACTCTGACTAGTAACCAGCAATTAGAGTTTTCCACGTGCCTATGACCTTTCTGTTGAAGCCAAACTGCATGCTGTTTTCCTTCGTAAAACGGCATGCATTTCCTTCATAAAACTAAAAATTGATTACTTCAAGACCGAAGTTTATTACAGGATCTGTTCAACAAAACATTATTAAAAAGTATTGTGAATACCGACTCTACGACACAAATAAGTGTATGACTGACTCTTTAACAAAAAAGAAAAAAGTATATTAGTGACTCTTTCTATGACTTGGCCGTACTCTTTTTTTTTTTTAAAATATATAATTTCTTACTCTAATATCTTTGTTTTTAATTACAGCATGTCAATTTCTGCAATCTCGTTCATGGTATCCGTTGGATTCAACGCAGCTGCTAGGTTGGTAAAAACAAAATTTAAAAACATTTTCGATTACTTTCTGTTTTTTTTCCATGCAAGTAGTAATAAAATTTATATTAATATAAGTTAAAATATATCACATTTACACTTTTTCTTTTAAATCACAGTGTGAGAGTTAGTAACGAATTAGGCGCCGGGAATCCAAGATCAGCAGCATTTTCTACCGCAGTAACTACAGGCGTATCGTTTTTACTATCATTATTCGAAGCCGTCGTGATCCTCTCGTGGCGCCACGTCATTAGTTACGTTTTTACAGACAGTCCAGAGATAGCTGAAGCCGTCGCCGAACTTTCTCCTTACTTGGCTATTACCATAGTCCTCAACGGAGTTCAACCTGTTTTATCAGGTAAAAATAAAATAAAATTTAATAATAAATTAGTGGTGACTATTGAATGATTAGTAACAAAATTGATTTTAAACAGGAGTGGCCGTTGGATGTGGGTGGCAAGCATATGTGGCGTATGTTAACATTGGATGTTATTACATTGTGGGGATTCCATTTGGTTATGTTCTTGGTTTCACCTATGATATGGGAGCTAAGGTAAATTTTCATTTACATCATTTGTATTATAAAGAACGATTAATGATTGATTGGGTGTAATTAAAGGTGAAATTAAAACCAAATTGTCAATGATTTGGTGCAGGGAATATGGGCAGGGATGATTGCAGGAACACTCATGCAAACTATTATCTTAGTTATTGTCACTTTTCGAACTGATTGGGATAAAGAGGTAAAATCATTAACTATCAGTTACATTTTCATAAATAGAACAATTACATGTTTTATTTTGGGTCATGTTTTTATTAATGATGATTTATTTTATTTTTTTGGGTTTTTAAATTTCAGGTGGAGAAGGCTTCGAGACGATTGGACCAGTGGGAAGACAGCCAAGCGCCACTTCTTAAGCAATGAAAAAATTAATTAATGTTTTCAAAAAGAAAATTTATCTTGGGGAGATTTGGAGGGTCCATTTATAATTATTTTTTGGTTTCCCCCCAAGTTGATTAAAAAGGGATAAAACCCTAATTAGTTAATCAAGAGATATGCGAATCTCTTGATTGATGAATTGAAAAATCAATAGTTGTCTGACGAGGTTAGAGAGCAGAGAAGTCAGTCAATGTACATTTTTGTAAGAGTTGAGAGGTGAGAATGATGTACTCGGTGGAAGAGTGGATTTGCTGTAACCATTTCTTGTATGAACAACTTCAAATAAAACAACATCGATTTTATCGTACACAACTGTAATCTTGGTAATCCTGCAGAGTTTAGGAGTAAATTTACGATTATGTAATATGACTTAGGAGTTAGGACTCTAAAGTTGTTACTCGGTTTAATGACATAAATGTTTAATTCCAGAAGGCCATCGCTATGATTAATGGTTGCCTAACGCTTTGACGATCATCTATACCGTTTTTAAATATTGGTCTTTGTATCACTATCAAAGTATCAATATTCAAATCCGTATTAATGCAAATTGACCATTACCATTTTTTATAAACAGTTACTAAAGAGTAAAGCCACAATAAAAATTTCTGTAATATATTTTTGTAAGAAAAATCTTATTGTAGTCAAATTGGGTTTGTAGATGTTTTCTTGATCTAATGATGACGAGATTTTTAGAATATTAAACTTGTTTATGAGTGATGTAATAGTTGATAAAAAAGTAAAAGTCAAGTATGTTTGTTTATTCTTAGTTATTTTTCCTAAAGCATTTTGTATACATTCGTAAGACATCGTCCATAAGAAACGTTCAGAAGACCAAGTATCTTTACACGACTGTTGAAAGCAAACGTTATCATCATTCGAATGGTCAAAAACTGGGTTTGATAGCTACTGAAGAAGTTTGGTCTATGATTGAATAAATTTTGTATATAAACTTCATATTCTTTGATTTTGTAAACAAAAGTTTATAGTTAATTATTTAGATTTGATTTGCTTTGTTTTTTATTATTACTCTCTAATCATTTAGAAGGATGACAAAAAAAAAAAAAAAATTTAGAAGAGTCCTAACGTAGGTAGCACACCTCGAATAAAGTAGGAAACCATAACTGATGCATGCTGCGTTCAGTTTTGTTTTGTTAAGAGGGAAAGTTTCATTAGGAGGTTCTCACATGAGTTTTTCCAAACAAAATAATATTATTCAAATTAATGGATTTCTTAAAATCAATGGATTTTTAAAAATCATGAGAAACTCTCATGAAAGGTTCTTAATACTATTTTAAAATGTTTATGAGTGGCCAAAAATAATTAAAATCCATGTGGAACTTCGCCTTTTGCAACGTCAGTAGTGTTCACTTTTCCTATGACTCAAATATAATAATACATTTTTATATTGATTGATATTATGTGAATCTCAATGTATATGTAAATTTAAGATCCACTTGATTCATCAAAGATGACGTTTAAGTTGACTTTTTCTCACCTTCTAATAGTTCTTAAATATCTACTAACACTGTATAAATACATACTTTTCCTCTCTAGTTTGTAAACCTAGTTAAAAAAAATTACTGATTTTTTCCCTTAAAATGCAGTTAAAATGTGAAAAGGCATTGTTTGTTGGAAACACTAAAATTCTAATTATAACGATATTTATACTGCAATGGTGAGTATGAATTTTCAAATCCATTCATATATATAATTCCCATTTAACAGTAAAGTGATGCATTTTTAGAATTAATAAATGAATTAACTGGTATACTAAATACTTTGAATATTCTATCAATATATATGTGAAAAACTTAAAATAAAATAAAATTATTTGTAAGTTAGGAGGAGTAATGCTTGCCGTAGTATAAAATTGAGCTTTTGGTATGAAACCTAACTACGACAAACCATTAATCCAAACTATCTAGTTTTAGTTTTAATTTGGTCACTGATCGTTCTCCTATACCAAAATATTCCAATCTATATCAACCAAAAATCAGATTGTATACATAGTATACACATCACTATATAAAAATTGCGTACGCATTTACATTTGATGCTATAATATTATGTTGGCATATTTAACAAAACACACAATATTGCTTTTACTTATCAAAAGCCTTTTAAAATTGTACAAAATTACAAACGGCATAAATATTTTCTTTCGCATTTTTTTGTTTTCGTTTACAATATACTATTCGTTAAGAACTAAGATGATGATTGTACGTATTCTAGTTGAATATAATATTAATATACGTCTCAGTGGTCGTTGTGAATTTTGAGCATTCCAAACCACTAGTTCTATCCTCAATGGTCCTTATGAAGATTTAATTAAATGCTTAATTCCTTCTGTCGTAATTCCTTGTTGTTGTTTGAAGTTATCAAATATTACGGTTGGTAAATGATTCACACTTCAATTTGTTTTCTTTTTCTCCATCTTGGGTGGATTTGTAAACAAACCTCATTTTTTTAGTTTTATATAATTTCTCAGAAATGACCCCAAAACAAGAAAACGAATGAAGAGAAAGATACAAAATGATGATTTACACACTATAGATTTAATATATGGCAACTTTGTTATTATATCGTCATATATAACAACAAAGTTGGTCTATCTTCTACTAAATCGATCGGTTGGTTTTGTCTCGTGATGGAGAGACATATATACTTTTGACGAAAAAGAAAAAAAGATTCCAACTTGTACGACAATTTTAAATGTTTATGGTTGGATACGTCTGAGATTCGAGCTCGTACTACTTGAGAGATAGGAAAGTATAAAGATGATAGAAACTAGGAATCGTTTCAATTTGGATATACGGATAAACTCACCAATTGGTGATCTCACCTTCCACTCATTATTTGTACGTTTTTTTAAAAACGTAGGTCTACATATATATATATATATTTTTAAAAGGGGGGAGTTAGAAGAATAAGCCTATTTTAGAATAAAAAAATACTACAAGATTTTGGCATGTCCCGCCACTAGTATGAACCAAAATGATCAACGATCAAGTCTTCGTAATCTTATATATCTACTAGTTTTTTTTCTTTCTTTCTTTCGGTTAAGTCAAAACAATATATAACACTAACGAATAAATTCACAGATACTAATATAAATTTTAATTGACTTAATTTAAAAATATCATAAAGCTGTTTAAAAAACCATTTTTACGGCTTTTAAGATTTATTGTGTTTATTATTTTTTTCTTTATTTATGGTATTACTAAGCTAATAGAATTTGGTGAGAATTCATATTTTAGGAAAAATTGATGAGAAAGGCCCTAAGGAGTAAAGGGAAGCCGAAGGTGTATGTTTTCACATTCCGTGCCTTTCAAAGGCACTTAGTGGACAATAAATTGACTTTCCTCGAACAAGACCAAAGAACTAGTTGCTATATTCTTAACATTAAATCCAAAAACCTACTTGATATAAATTTACCTTGTCTAGCTATGAAATTTATATGACGGATGTAAATTTTAAATTAGTCCACATCTAAACAATGACTAGAAAAACGTAATGTCCATTCACTTATCTTTTGTTATCGGCCACTTGGAATTATCTTCTGTTAGTCGGCAAAAGGAAACAAAAAAAATGGTTTGTTAATTGTTTTGACACAATTTTGTTTTAGTTTATTTTGCACTGGCAGGGTTTTGTCGATGTTATTGGTAAAGAGTTTCTCGTAAATCCATGCGAGAATCGCGTCGGAGTCGAGCACAAATAACCACGTCGCAATGTTTGCACATGATAAAATTACACTTGAAACTGTAACTTATTTCTTTAACCAAAAAAACAAAATAAAAGAAAAAAAAAACTGTAACGAATTTGCGTGAGCCAAAGCGGAACTATTATGCATGTGTCACCCATGTGTTGGTTTTGATCACAATCTTATATTTGCCATTTTTCTATATAGGTAGAAATCAATCCAACAGCCACTACTCATACAAGAGATAATTATATTAATGTTTAGATTCAACGCTTTATTAACGTCGTCAAGAAAATCGGGAATCGATACGTTTAAATATTTAAGTAGTTAAATAGATATATTCATTCACCTAATAGAAAATTGTTTGCATTTGTCAAAAAAAGAAAGAAAAGAAATTGGTTGCACATGTCACAATCGATCCAAAGTTCCATATTGTTTTTTTTACATCAGTTCCAATGCTAAAGTGGTAAAAAAGATATTCACGTTATAGAGACTGAAATTGATTATTGACAAAAAAAAAAAAAAAGGAAGAACTCCACATGAACACAAATATAAAAGAACACTTAAAAAAATGATGTGTATATGTTTACTTAGCAAAAAAAGATTCATCATAAAGAAAAACAAAGAACAAAATCTGTAAAATCAACCTCGTGAAATAATTGTGTCAAATCAAGCGAACATGAGAGATTCACAGTGAGATTGTTTCGCCTTATTTTTTTTTCCCATTTAGAATAGAGATACAAAATTTCGATTAAAGAGAAGAAAAAGAGAGAAAAATCAATCAACCTCCATATCATCTGAGTTTCTACTTCCTTGTGATCCATTATGTTCCGATTTCGTGGGAGGAGAGTTTGATTTCCCAATGTACTTGCACGTCCTGAAACACATTCACATCGTTTCATCAGTTTTAAAGACATGATCTTGACCCGACCTGTTATAAACCCGACTCAGGTTCCATCATTTGATGACCAAAGTTTTTGCAGTTGAGATTGTCAAATATAGAGTAAAAAAGCGAGGGACAAGATTATATTACGCGTTAAGAGCATCAGCTTTTCTTCTGATTTCACTAGATTGCAGCTCTGGATTAGCGTCTTTAGGTAAAGATTCTTGTTCTGTGGTTCTCTCCTGGAGCCACCTCTCAGCCTTATGACATTCGTCGAGAACCTGAAATAGTAAAAAACATCCTGGTCATATAATTTAACCATATGTGATATTAGCCATCTATACAAACTTTATCCATCTTAAACTTTATCCATATTGTCAATAGAGTGAGAGATGTTAGTAGTTTTGAACTAAACTGCGTTTTTTCTTGGAGGAGGAAGAGACTCCGCAGTCATTCGATTATCTGCAATAGTTTTGAGAAGATCTTTTGATGCTTGTACTCGCTCTTCCCCATCTTTAAACCGGTTTTCAATAGGATCGACCAGCTGCTCAGAAATATAAGTCATCAATTAGGACAGGAAAGTCATCTGCAGAGACTAACCTTTCTATACAAAAACTTTAAGGGAGTTGTTACCTTCTTGATGTCATTTAATTTCTCTATGTAAGCATTTTCAGATTCATCATCACCATCTTCGTATAGCCATTCTTCTGTTTCTTGAAGATTTCTAGCGATGAATTCCCGTTCTGACTCGGTTGCAGTGTTCTGATATGTATTTAACATCTGCCCATATACACAATGTTAATTCGTGGAAGTGACTCTTAAAGAGAGAACAAACATTTTTTAACCGAAATCTAAAGGTGGAAGCTATTAAACCCAGATGAGTACCTTATCACGCATCTCATAAACAAAGGATTCAAGAGCATTTTTCTTATCCTTTGTTGATTCCATCTTCAGATCTTGCTCCACTAGAGAGTTCTCTCTTTGTTTGGCCTCCAACAACTCATCCTTTGTCAATGCACCAGACATGTTTGCAACAACTGGAATTTCCATTCTCTTGCTAGCTTTAGGCTCTTTACCCTACACAAGAGAAACTCGTCTCAGGTTTTTTTGCAGATTAGCATATGATTTGGAGAATCTCCAGATCAACCATTTGATTGTTTCAAAACTGAATCGAGATGCCACTGATTCAAAATCAGCTTTTTGCGATGTTGGGCTTGCAAGACTTCTTGCAATGCGACTGTATTTCTTTAGAAGGTGTTAAACTATACTTACAGTCGAACTTGATGATGGGTCCAAAGTGTTATCTTTTGTAGCAGAAGATTGATGGTTGTTTTCGGATATCGTCTCTTCAGAAGTCATATTCTCCTTGTGATCTTCTATTAGCTGTTCAGAAATGGAAAGTTTAGACTCAAGCTACGTAGAGATATAAATGGAATCATATCTGGAGAGGACTGATGAGATTGTACTCACAGAAGCTGAATCGATCGTGACAATCCCGTGGAGATTTAGCAGAACTCTTACTTTGACACGTGCTGCTTCTCCGTGGGAAATATGAAAAGGACCAATCTAACAAAACATTACACAACAAATTTAGAGATACTTCAACTATGCAGTGTCCAATAGTGGCATAGCCTTCCAAATAGCATACCATAAAACTGCTGATCTGGGTCGGTAAATCTGGTGATATTTCGTCATGGTTCGCATAAAAGGCTTCCAAATGGAAAGTGTTTTCCCTACGTAGAGTAAGAACCTTCACACTTGGAAACACTTGGCCTTTTGGAAAGAGCAATTCATTTGATGGTGTGTTTATGGGACCTTTATCAGATGAGAAACCGATTGAGAAAGGGAAAGAATCTTGAACCTGAAAATAGGGGAAGCATAACAAAAGAAACATCAGCCCTACACAGAAGAAGTAAATCCGCCATCATGTTTAAATACACACGGCATACTCTGTAACCATTGTAATGATCTATTCTTGTGCAAAATAAATTTTTCAAAAAGAAACAAGAACTAAAAAAGATTTTTTTTTTTTTTCACACATAGAGAAGAGCATACCTCATAATCTCTAACTCGGAAAACTGGACTGAGCATTGCACATTGAAGCGCACATCCTCGAGCTACGCACTCACTTGCATTCACAGTCCTGCCTAGCTCCCTCTTAAACAACGAACTTAGCATCTTCGATATAGCTGGAATTCGGGACCCTGAACCAACTAGCTCCACAGAATGGATATGATCCAAATTTAGACCAGAGTCAGTCAAAGCCTTTTTACACGGAACAATTAATCTCTCCAACAAGCCTGATGACAATTGCTCAAACTCTTCTCTCTTGATGAAGCTCCTCACGTCCTTCTCATCCATCAGACATTCTATATTCAACTGTGCCTCAGCATTTGCACTCAAGACCTTTTTAACTTTCTCACACGATCCCCTTAACCTAACGCACGCCTTGGTATTTGTATAAACATCTATGTTGTATTTCTCCTTAAATTCAACGGCAAAGTGGTTGAAGAGAACCTCATCAAAATCTCTCCCGCCCAAGTTTCTATCAAAAGCATGAGAACGGACTCTCATGCTTCCAGACTCAAACGATGCCACACACACTTGCGTATCACAGTGACCAATGTCTACAAATACAATGTAAGTAGGACTTGAGTTAGCCGCCAAGTCTGTCTTGTATATACCATACCCAAGTGCAGTGGCAGTAGAATCATGCATCAATCTCAATGGCCTCAGGCCAGCAATAGCAGCAGCATCCAAATAGGCAAGTCTTTGTGAGTTTGTAAAGTAGGAAGGTATCCCAATGACACAGTCTGAAACAGGCGTTTTGAGACTCTTCTCTGCTATCTGCTTCAAATGTGAAAGCAACATGCCTAATATCTGCACTGGACTAAAGCTCTGCATCTCACCCATGTACCGAAGCCGGATTTGAATTCCACCATCAGAATCTTCAGAAGTTTCAAAAGGAAACAACCTCAGATCATTCTGAACATCAGGTTCACTAAATTTCCTACCAATCAATCTCTTCAACTGAGAAATTGTTGATTTGGGATGCATAGTAGCAGAGGCAGCAGCAGCAGCACCCATGAATCTCTGCTTCTCACCAAACGAAACCATAGCAGGATTTTCTCGATTTGATTCATCGTTCAACAAAACATCGATCCCTCGTTGCTTAGCAACCGCAATAACACAGTTCTCATTCCCAACATCAAATCCCACCACACTCATTGCAACAAACCTCAAAACCCAAATTCAGTATAACTCCTCTCTTCTGCATATAAGAAACCAAAACCACAATCACATCAACCAATCTATAACACTAAGAGAACTTATGCATTAAATTTCATTAGACATTTCCCCGAAACAATCTGAGAAACGACACAAACATTCAATAAATTTGATACAAACCAGATCATCAACTTCGCATTAATATGGAGATTTCAGCAGTAAATTCCTTAAAATATCGCGAATGCTAAACGGATTTAGAAATTTCCTTATCTATTGTTCTAGATTTTTCTAACCAATCTAACTAAGAGATCTTAGGCATTACGCATTACGAAATTGTTATCAGTCCAGGTGAAATCAAAAGAAAGGAGAAGAAAAGCAATGGATGAGGAAGAACATACGATGATCACAACTTCTTCGATGAAAGACCTGCGATGACTTCGTAAACACGAACGAAGACGATGAGAAAAATAGTGAGGGAGGGCTAGAAAAGAAAAATAAAAGAGACTAGGGAAAGGGTAAAGATGGTTTTACAAATTTGCATTCAAGTCCTTATGTATCCTTCTAATTGATATTTTAACGTGAAGATATTTTGATCACCTAACCCAAGATTTTGAGTTAAATTTTGTTGTTCGTGTTATAATCTTAAAAAATCCTCACGAAATCGCACGAATGAATGCTCACATGTTGGTTCGATTGAGTGGGATTGGATTCAATATTTTTATTTGAACAAAAAAGGAAAGGATTCAATAAACTTAGAAATAAATTGACAAAATAATCTTAGAAATATATATTTAAAAATACATTACATTTTATATAAATATATGATCATTTAGTTTTTAAAAGATAATTTAAATATATATTAGTTTTAAAAATAAATTTGTCTATTGATTGGCTTAAAGCTAGGCATAAAGAATCATAATAATTCGAAATCATCTAAAAATTTTATTACCACGATTTATTATTTCTTGGTGCCGTACATAAAACCAAACATTAAAAAAACCGTTTATCTAATAGAGTCCAAACTAAAATCATTGTTATGTTATTTTTACTTTACTATATTTCAAGATATTTTCCCTTTTATGAAAGAAACAAAACTCATGATCTCTTCATATTACTTTTTTGATAAACTTTTTTAACAAATATCAGCGGAAATTCAAGAAAGGAATATAAAAGATATACAAAGCAAAAGAAACAAAAAATCAAACTTCAAGAGTGAAAATAGGCCTAGGTAGTCCGGTTGATGAACCACCGTGGAACAGCTTCTTCAAGGCTCTCACGCCGCCGTGAGAATGCTTTCGAATTCCGCCAAATCTAACGGCGGATACTACGCTGCAACGAAGCTTGGTCAACCTCTTTCCGATCTTGACCTTCAACCGCAAAAGCTTCAGCCGCAGAAACGAAGACAGAGGAGGATCACGCCGAGAAATCAAGTCAGCTTCTTGAAGTGTTTTGTAAATCAAGAACTTTGCTCGTCGATGAAATACCTCTTCTGGGTCTTCCTTGTTCATCTTTGAGTAGAGGCACGGCCTTTTGAAGAGGGTCATTGTCGTCTTTTTTGCGCTTTTCCGACGACTTTTGGGAAGAGAGGTAGTGATCAGACAGATGAGGAGAAGAGTTGAAATGACTAAGTATTTGTAGTCATTGCATTGAGCAGTGCTGTTGCACTAACTTGTAACTTGTATACGTGTTTTCTTCTTCTTCTTTTTTTCCCAAGTTATATAATTTGTTATTGGAATAAAATAATAAGATAATTTAACATATAAGTCAAATCATTAAGAAAATAAGATAGCTAAAATATATTGATATATACAGTTATACACTAAGATGGTGTGAATTTCCAGCTAACAATCCATAATTAATGCCTATAACCATAAACCATTGTTCTTATATATATTTTACAAAATGAGGTCATATAGTGTATATACTTACAAGATAACATCTTAGATTATATACACTTTAATTTACAAGCTTGCCGTCCAAATATTTAAATTTCTTTCTTGCGAATTGTGGTCATGTACTATATACACACTTTAATCTACGAGTTTGCCGTCCAAAATACATATATAAAATGATATTTTTAAAAAAATTATATCATATATCGGGTAATACACCTTAATGTCCATGTTTAAACAAATCATTGATCAATAGTCTTGAGTTTGAAATTCTTGAAACTTGTATTTAATGAAGAATAATATCAATTAATGGAGATAATTTACTGATTTAGCATAGAAAATAAGTGTGTTTTTGCTTTAAAATCTATGAAACCAGAAAAAAAAAATTATTTTCAATATAACTCGGTCATAGAAGAAAATACAATTTTTGTTTCAGAACCAACACTTGATTTCAAATTCATAGAAAACAACAATTTTGCAAAATCCACTAAAATAATCAGATTCTTTTGTTTCTTTCTCTCCTTTTGTCCTTTAGTTTGGACAACGGGTCAAGGGAATTTTAAAATCTGAGAGCTGTTAATGCGAGTCCATATACGACTCCGGAGATTCATAATTTGTCACGTAAAAATGTTCAAATTTGGAGACAAATACCACACTGCCTCTAGATATAGCTCTAAAGACATAATCAAAGATCTCCAACTCTTCTAATGCTGGTGATTAGACTGATTAGTTGTGCTCAAGATATCTCTTCTGATCCGTTCTCATTACGAAAGATTGATTTTCGTGACCAATTGAAAGCAAAATAAATGCCGTAATTAATATCTAGACAGTTTGTATGCATCGCAATCAAATTACAACATACTACATCGAAAGCCATCGAAGCAACAGAGACTATATTTTTTTTTGTTTGTTTCTACAGCCATCTCTTGCCTTCACAGGTTTCAATTATATTTTAGGGAATAATTCGTATTAAAAAAACCTTAGGGACTATTCAACCGGAATATTTTGGCCAACCTATAACAATATTGATACTCTTCGTTCAAAACAAAGAAGAAAGAACTTATTAAACAGAGAGGCATAACAAACGTTATTAAGAGTCGAACTCTTCACTTCATAAGCAGAAGAAAGAAACTCACCTAGACAGAAAGAGATGGATAGATAGAGAGAGACGTAGAGAAATAAACTGTTTCATAACAAAGTATTCAAAACAACAAACAAGTGGCATTAACCCAAGAAATATTCTCGCAGTTAATAGCTGAACCCAACTTGTTGCTGCTGCTGTGGTGGTTGCTGTGGCGGTTGCTGTCCCGCCTGTGGTGTCTGCTGATAACCGCCATATCCACCAGAGTAGCCTCCATAATATGCATTAGGATCTTGCGGCATCGAGTACCCATACTGCTCCTGTCCTTGTCCATACCCGCCGTAATAGTACTGGCTTGGATCCGCTGTCTGGAAAACCGATTTAAAACAAAAACAAAAAAAAAGTTTCAGATTTATTCAAGAACCATTCTGCCCACTGTTCTAAGTGGTTCTACTAATCAGCTAAAACTAGAGCTTGGACTGTTATAATTGTCTAAATTTTCATTGAGCAGGCAAGGTGAGAAGATAAGGGAAGTGGCGAGAGAGGCTGCGGTGTGGGCTGTTTCTTTCTATCATCTATTCTAATGCAAAAGGGAATTAATTACCTGTTTGGTCGAAGGACTTCGGCCCCATGAGAGCCTGACGGTTGTTCCTCCCAATTGCATTCCATTCAGCATTCTAAGAGCTTCCTCTGCACAGCTTCTGAAAAAGCGAGGGTTGGTCACAAAACACATGATAAATCTGTTAGATACATGTTCCAAAGCCTACTATGAGTTTCCAGTAACAGCAGTGCACTTACTTCTCGGAAAATTGAACGAATCCACAGCGCTTTCCGGCAGGTATTTTCACATGCACAATCTCACCATATTGGCCAAAGACATTCTTCAGATGATCATCAGTCACAGTGGGATCTAATCCACCAACAAAAACCTGTACATAAATTCCGTCAGAAGTGACCCCTTTGGAAGAAGATAACCTAACGGGACACATATATAATAGGAGCATATAACCCACAGTTGTGTTATTTGGATCATTATCAGTTGGAACCCCTGCAGCAGCGCTCTGGTATGATTCTGCATTTAAACGAAAAACGCAGGTACAGTGAAAGGAGTAAGTATCTCTAAATTACAAAAATAACTGGAAAACTAAGAGAGACCCCTTTGCAGCAAATGAAAGTAAATGCAATGAAAGCATGAACACATATACAACAGAACGCTAGAACTTTAAAAGGAGAAAAAGCCCTCGCTCTGTTGAGTACGAAATTGCAAAACATATACAAGACGTCAAAGCTTATCAGTGATGTTAACATCATAAATGATCAATAGGTAGATGAGCTTGCCATTTGCAAGCAATAAGAAACGAGCTGAGGAGTCCCAACCACAAAAGATGAGCAATTAGACAGCGACAATGACATTTGCATCACGTTTCTCCAAAGGCTTTCAGCTACTCAAGGAGACTAGATATAGGTGCTAAACTAACAAGGCAAGGGAATGCAATAATTGAAATGCCTATAGGAAGTAAGTATCGAGGAATTGTAAAGGCTAATATTGAAAAGAAAAAAATGTAGCTATTCTCTGGCCATTCCAGGAACTGCTTCATCTGACCAAGCCCATTATAAAAAGGGTCAAATGAATCCTTTCTCACAGAAATGCTAAAATGCCAGGAGAACTTCTCACATCCAGACTCACAGAAGCCGTAGAAAGGAACTTGATATACAGATAAAGTAAATAAAGTAAAATATAAGAACGTAAAGTAGAGCGGAATGAAATAGGAAAAAGAGAATACAGAAGAATCGATATTAAAGTAAAAGTAACTGACTGAGAACTAGAAGAAAAACTGTATTGAAAAGATAAATGGAAAATATAGTAAAGCAGGGCGCTGAAGTGAAGGAAAGGGCTAATAAAGGACAACACATGAACTTAAAAACTGACCTAAGCATGGGCACTCAATAAGAGGATAACCATTTCAGCTGAAATCAGTTCCAGGCCTCAAGATGATAGAGAGCCTCTTGACTCCCTGCTTTGAAACAAACATGATACAAGAAGTTTGCTATAAGAGTTCTATCTTTTTTAACTTTTAACAGAATTTACTGCGGCCTGAGCGGTAAATACATACTTTCCACAAGGCTGTTAACTAGTTCTTACTTGAGGAAACCTAGTCACATAGATACTACTATATCACACAAAAATCATGGGAATGCAAGTGCAACGCATTTCTAAAGTAACATATCCAATACCTCTTTGACCAGATACACCTTTTTTGTTAGCTGCTGGCCCAATTCTCATAGGCCTAGTTGAACAAGGAACACCATTCATCTCCGTCATAGCACGAATCTGTTCGCTTTCATCAGAAAACCTAACAAAACCATATCCCTTTGTACGTCCAGTGGCTCTGTCAATAACAACTTTTGCACCCTTAACTGAAGGATAAGACGCTCTAAACGTCTCAAGTAAGATATAATCCGTAACATCAGCGGCAAGATCACCGACAAATATCGTGTAATCCAGTGAATCGTCATGTTTATCTCCTGAACTCAACGAGGCCCAATTCAATCTAAAGAGTTGATCCGGAACGCTTGGGATAGGAGTGTTGTTGAATGTTTGTAAAGCTCTTTCAGCAGCAGCATGAGATACAAATTCAATAAAACCGTAACCTTCAACCTGAGCGGTTTGTTTGTTACGGATAACTTTAACAGAAACAACCTGCGAAGTTACTGATAGTGTTAAACTAACTACTTACTAAATATAACAGGACATAACAACACTTATTAACTCACTGTCGGTAAGAGAATACACATCAAACATGTTCAAACTATCGTTTTATCCCTAAAAATTCAATCTTTCAAACAGTAAACGAACAGTGATCAGAAAAGAGAGGAAGTAATAACACAAACAAATTATCATATTAATAAACCAAAAAACCTTACGAAAGAAGAATTGAAACAACTTAAGTGCAAATCTAATAGCAAATAACAGGATTTAAGAAGTAATCACTAAACAAATCAAAATACAGACAATACTTACTTCTCCGGTATGAACAAAACAGCCGTAGAGGAAATTCTCATCCATCCAATACAGTAAGTCCCCGATCCAAAGAGTTCGGATCTCGTCAGCGCTTGTAGGCTGAGTTGGTTGCGGCGCCGAATTCCACATCTGTGGTGGTGGAGCAGCTCCAGGCATCCCGTAAGGAGACGGTTGCTGGTAACCGTATTGTTGTTGCGCAGATGGAAGGATACCTCCGGGTGGTGGCTGCTGCATCATGATCAGAGATGAAGAAGAAGAAGAAAAAGAAGATTGAGAACCGTAGAAAATTGCGAAGAAGAAGATAACAAACTGAGAGAGATTGATGATGATAACCTTTCGTGAAGGCGGCGGTTTCTATAAAAAGGTTATAGATATATTGTATATATAAATTATTTGGGTGGTTAACTACCATCGGATCCGTGGCGCAATGGTAGCGCGTCTGACTCCAGATCAGAAGGTTGCGTGTTCGATTCACGTCGGGTTCAAAACCCCGGTACATACCGGATCCTAAACTTTTTTTTTTTAAAAGGTCAACGATTCATTAGGACCCTCCTAGTTGTTGACTATTGATAAACATCAACGGCTGATATGGTCTGTTTACTATGCGAACGGCTGTGTGTGATTTAAGTAAACCATTTTGTAATTACATTCTAATTTCATCAAATCCCTATCCGGTTTAAACCTCTTCTCTCCACCGTCGTCACCATTTCTTCCCAAAACAGCATGAACCTTAACAATGGCGTTCCTCTTGCGCATTCAAACATCGGAATCTTTACTTCAAAGCGCGAATCATTATCGATTACTATCTTCCACTTCATCTATCCTCACACTAAACTCCAAGACCTTGCTCACTACCAAGCAGAAGAGCCGAGCTACTCTCTCCCTTCTCAAATCTGAGAACAATCCAGATCGAATCCTCGAAATCTGCCGATGCGCTTCTCTCGAACCTAATTACCACGTCGACCGTATCGCCTTCTCCGTCGCAGTCGTGACACTAGCTAGAGAGAAACACTTCGCCGCTGTGTCGCAGCTTCTCGACGGTTTCATTCAAAATCAACCCGATCCCAAATCCGAGAGTTTCGCAGTCCGCGCCATTATTCTATACGGCCGAGCTAATATGCTTGATCGATCTTTACAGACATTTCGTAACCTCGAGCAATACGAGATCCCAAGGACGGTAAAATCATTGAATGCTCTTCTTTTCGCTTGTTTAATGGCTAAGGATTACAAAGAAGCGAAACGAGTCTACCTCGAAATGCCGAAGATTTATGGCATTGAACCTGATCTCGAAACTTACAATAGAATTATTAGAATATTGTGTGAATCCGGTTCAACGAGTTCATCATACTCCATTGTTGCAGAGATGGAGAGGAATTGGATAAAGCCAACAGCTGCTAGCTTTGGGATGATGATTACTGGATTTTACAATGAGGAGAAGTATGATGATGTGAGGAAAGTTTTGAGAATGATGAAAGAGTTTGGTGTTCATGTAGGTGTTGCTACATACAACATTATGATTCAGTGTTTATGTAAAAGTAAGAAATCTGTAGAAGCAAAGGCATTGCTTGATGGGGTTATGTCTAGTAGGATGAGACCTAATTCTGTGACGTATTCGATTTTGATTCATGGGTTTTGCAGTGAGGGGGATTTGGATGAGGCTATGAATTTGTTCAATGTTATGGTGAAGAGTGGATTCAAGCCTGACAGTGAATGTTACTTCACTCTGATACATTGCTTGTGCAAAGGAAGGGACTTTGAGGCAGCTTTGATCCTTTGTAGGGAGAGTATAGATAAGAATTGGGTTCCGAGTTTTAGTCTTATGAAGTGGCTTGTTAATGGATTAGCAAGTCTTTCAAAGGTTGGTGAAGCAAAGGAGCTCATTGGAATAGTGAAAGAGAAGTTTACCAGAAATGTTGACTTGTGGAATGAAGTCGAAGCTGCATTGCCTCCGTGTATAAGGAATAGAAAATTTTGTTATTCATCTTCGAATTGACATGAGTCTTTATTGAGATTTTGGGTGATTTCGCACAAAGTCCTGTGACGAACTTGGAATGAATGAAAGGGGATAGTTTGAAAAGATTCTTGACGTTGAGGTATCTCTAAGAACATGTGCTTGTGAAATTATCAATTTTCTCACTGCAAATTCTTGAGCATGTTGTATATAAGTTGTCCTATTAACATTTTTTCGGGTCATTACAGTTTCGATTTGCAAGAGTATTGATGACCTAAAGCCACTCCAAGAAACAGTCTCGTTGAACTGAGAACCCTTATTACAAAACAAAAAAAAACAAAAAAAAAAAAAAAAAAAAACTGAGAAACCTTATTATAAAAAAAATAACTTCATGTCTTAACAATGGAACCTAGGGCCGGAGGCACTTGAAGAGAAGGAGGTTCAGCTGACCCCAACTAAAAAAAAATTATTTGTTATGTTTTTAAAGAAACAAATTATGACCCCGTATAAAAAAAATATTTGATCCCATTAAAATTTATGATCTCATAGTTTTACTTCAATTTTTTAATTGGGATTATGTTTAAATTGTTTGTGATCCAATAAAAATATTGTGAATTATCTATTATGGTTCAATTTATTTAATATAAAATTAATTTTATTTTAGAAAACACAAAATTAGTAATTAAAGAAACGTGACTTCTTTTTCTCTTTGCTTGAGTCATCGATTGACCCTACGTTTTTTTCAAGCAACAACAATCTAAATCATAAAGTATCATTAAATTCTCTTTGCTTGAGTCATCGATTGACCCTACGTTTTTTTCAAACAACAACAATTTAAATCATAAAGTATCATCAAATTTTCTTTGCTTGAGTCATCGATTGACCCTACGTTTTTTTCAAACAACAACAATCTAAATCATAAAGTATCATCAAATTTGGTAGATTTCATGTTATGATTTCATTCTTTATTTATATTTTACTTTAATATGTTAAAATTAAACTCTAAATTTTTATTAAATTACGAATTTAAGATTAGGTTACTTGAGACTTTATTTATATGAGACTATTAAACTAAGAAGCATCTTTCATATCATTTGGTTTATAGGCTTTTAAGATTAGCTTTGTTTTGCATGTTGCTACTGCAACCGTCGATAAATATTTTTCTAGGATGAAAATTGTGAGATTGCATTACGAAATCGCATCGGTGATCAATTTTTTAAGTGATTGTCTAGTTTGTTTATCAAAAAAGTTTTTTGAAGATATAACAAATAAAACAATGATAAAAAGGTTCAAACTTTGAGTGAACATATAATACGATTGTAGTTTTTTAGCAGTTTATCTAATACCTATATTACAAATGTATTTTCCAAAAGTTTTAATTTTCAATAATAATAATGAGACTTATTGTTTCTGACCTCGGTAAAATAAAACTCTGTCTACGCCACTGATTGAACATGTTTCTTTTTCTTCTCAACTTGGAATCTGAAGCAAGCTCGGAACATAGTAGCAATCACGGATTATAGGATCCATAGCAGTGTTGTATTCAACTTTGTGGCATTCTTGATTCTCTCCCACAATGTGGATGCTAGTAATATTCCCGGTTTTGATAAAGAGCACAAGCTTACCATTGTTCTCAATGAAGGAACATGGGTATAAGTTAGTGAAATAATTAGCAGATATCGGAAATATAGGTGTATCAACTGTCATCAGCCTGCTCCAATCCTGCTTCTTCATCACCCATAAGTGTATATGTGATGCAGAAGCCCGTAAAAAAAAAAAAAAAAAAAAAAAAAAAAAAACAACTTTCCAAGTTGGAATGCAGAAGCCCATTTGTTCAACTTACACCTAATACGAATCCACAGGCCCATAAATGAACTCTTCATTTCAGATTTTCTTTTCTTAAGTTTTTTAAATTTTTTACTCTTTTCTCTACTACATCTCATTTAAAAAATAATTTTAAACAAATATGATTTTTCGCAAAAGAATTTAACTATCTGAATCATATGAAAACACAAAGTGTAGGATCCATTGTAAAGTAATTATATTCAACTCTTTGGCACTTATCATCCCCTCTCACAATGCAAATGCTAGTAGACTGTGTCCAAATTTACCATTCTTTTCATAAGCTAGCAAATTTTGTTGATGATTTCTCAAATTTTTCTCAGAAGATTCTTGAACATGCATGTTGTCTCTATATATTGAAGACATTTTCGAGTTACATACTTTTGGTGCCACTCCAAGAAACAGTCTCGATGAAAGCTGCACACTTTTCTTCAATAAAAAGAGAAAACAACTTATTTTCAAATGAAGTCATAAGATAAAAAAAGTTGAAACAACTCAACAAAACTCAGAAAATGTTATCCTACTCTTTTCTAGAATGAGTAGAATAGAATCCATTGTACTCAGAAATCTTTTTTTTCTTTTTTGACAAGAATGTAAATATTTCATTAAAATGAAAACAGTTTAGGCATACAATCAAAGATTTTAGACCTATAACAGATGGTCCCATGTCAAAAAAAGAAAAAGCATGGAAGCATAATTCAGAAACCAAAGATTTTGGTCCATCCACTCAAACAAAGCGTCGAAGCTAAAGGAGTTAGATGAAGCGATGACGATTTTGTGTGTTCTTTCCGGATCAGTTTCTTAAGTTGAAGGGCAACAACCAATTGCATACGTCGAGTTGCCGAAAGTTTTAGTACTAGAAGCCTTTCACAGGAGGTCGAGACTGGGCCGTCAACGGCGAAGGACTCAAAACCAGTGATCAAATACTCCTCCCGCGTCATGTGAGAACGGTTTATGACCAACTCAGAAATCTTTCTTTTAAAAAAAAACCTGACCTTCTTCTCACCTCGAAAAACCTGGAACAGGAAGCAAGCTTGGAACATAATAGCAACCAGAACCACAAACTAAAGGATCCATAGAAGGAGATACAACTTTTTGGCACTCTTGATTCTCTTCCGCAATGTAGGTGCTCATAGACTCGAAGTGGCGAATAAATAGCACAAGTTTACCATTGTTCTCAATGAAGTAACTTGAGTATTTAATACACATATAACATTCAGGTAAAGCAACTGTCATCAATCTGCTCCAATGCTTCTTCATCACCCATAAGTGCATCTTACTTGTTGCCCGAGATTTATGCAACAAAGAAAGTCTATCTCCTCTGAAAACACCTAAAGATAGAGAATTTTCAAACTTATCAGACCCAATGGATGAAGGAGGAAGAAACAATGGCTCAAACCTCTCTTTAGAGAAATCAAAACTCTGTATCGTAGCAAAGGCTTTACCATATATATAACCTAACCAATAAGGAGTTCCTCTCAAACACACACTCGACTCTGGTAATTCTAAAAACCCATTAAAGCAGTTTTTATCATCAACAACAACAACCCTCCAAGAATCAGATTTGAATTCGTATACTTCAGTTCTTGATCTGCCACCATCAGAAACACCACAACGACACCTAACCATTTTGTAATCATCATTACAACTTGATGATTCGTTACTAGTGTATCCAAGACCATAAGCATCCGCGAAACTCTCAAAGCCATAGCCACATTTGATCCATCTTGATTGTTTCGAGAAAGGATTCACTACTAAAAGTTTGTTTCTCATGACGAATAGCAATAGACCATCACAATGATACATGTTCAGTATCAAAATATGCGGAGATGAAAGTGGTCGCAAAAACTGCATATTCAGATCAGTTTTGTTGAGTTCGTCGAAATCGATACCTATAAAAGACACTGTGGAACGTAACAAGGAAGAAAATTTAGGATTCGAAACGATGTTGAAGACTGTGAATTGTTGCTCACGGCCACGCATGTGAGATCGATGCTTCTTGCCAAATCTTGGGTCTGTGATTAGGGTTTCCCATTGCTTTCAGGTGTATTTCAATCGTGAAAGAGATCTAGCTGGAACCCATGAGAGTACCTCCTCTATCAAATCAGACGAAAGCTCCATCGCCGTCGTCTGAATTTGGTTGTTGAGTTTGATTCTTCACAAGATTTTATAGACGACGAACTTCGCAAGTATATTTTATATTAAAAGCCCATTTGTCTGATTTAGGCCCAATAAAAACTAGAATTTACATGGGTTTTTAACTTTTAACTAAAAAAAGGAAAATTAATACACGGTTGGCCCAATGACAGGCTTGGAAGGTTAGAAAATTCATGCTTGTGTTTGTGTACTTATTACGGTAGTGCTTATTCATACACCAAGTGGCCAATTTAATGCCCATTGCTTCACTTACTATTTTGCCACCTTTTTAAAAATTGTGAAAGTTTAGATCCATTATTAAACCCAAAAAGTGAAAAAGAAAAACAAAGTGTAGACCAATTATACAAGTATTTTTCTTAAGAGCATACGTTAGTTTTAAAATAAAAAAAATCGAGTCAGCGTTACTGACTATCGTCGGTTATTATATGTACCGATGTACATATGAATTATTTGAAAAGAAAATA